>JBBPBX010064909.1:0-20111 GCA_038048925.1 Garcialebias charrua | reverse complement strand
ATCCATTTGTGTGTGGCTGTGAACATGCATAAGTGAATAAGGTTCCTCCAATAGAACATTCAGTAGCGACCGTGAAGCATCAGAGATCCGTCCCCCCAAGGCCCGAGGCAGACGAAGGGGCGATCAAAGCCCAAGACCCCAAGAAGGACCCCGAGCCCAGAGTCCCCAGGGCCACCCGAACAGGACGAGCCACTCACCCTCTCCCCAGATCTGACCAAGGGGGAGAACCGGACGAGCTCCACCAGCGACTACACACAATGACCCCCGGGAGGCCAACAGCGACAAACCCACAGGCCCCCGCCGGAGCCCGCTGCAAGAGCCCGCTGCACTGACGTAGCCCCAGGCCCGGACACCGAGGCCCGGGCACCGGGGACGCCCACCCCTCAGGCCCAGACCCGATAGGACCAGAGGACCCGAGCCCCACCAGGCAGCCACCAGGCCGAGCCGACCCACGCCCAAGCGCCCAACCCCAGAAGGCGACAGCAAGGGCCCCCAACACGCCCACGGGCAAAGGGACACCCACCCGGGGGCCACGTGACAGGAGCGCGACACCAAGTAGCCTCAGATGTAACAGAAGCCGTTTACGCATTTGCCGGCCCTCCCCGGTCCCGCTCGTCTCTGGTTGGCCCAGAGCCAGCTCTGGCCCGCCCTCGTTGATTGCGCACTGTCCGGAGAGCAAGCCTTGAAGTGGGTGGGGTGTTCACTTGACGTGGGTGGGGTATTCACTTGACGTGGGTGGGCAGTTCTTACCGAAAAGCTCAGAATGCGAATTTTTGGAAAAAACGAAATAAATACTGAGTTTTCATGTGTTTTTTCACTACAGTTAGCAAGTTAAGCATATAAACACACGTTTCCGATCATTTTTATGCACTCAAAAGTAGTTTTTAGATGAAAATAGAGTGCTTTTAGGTGCGCTGGCGAAATTTACGAGCGGACTTCCGGTTTGCGAATTTTTGGAAAAAACGAAATAAATACTGAGTTTTCATGTGTTTTTTCACTACAGTTAGCAAGTTAAGCATATAAACACACGTTTCCGATCATTTTTATGCACTCAAAAGTAGTTTTTAGATGAAAATAGAGTGCTTTTAGGTGCGCTGGCGAAATTTACGAGCGGACTTCCGGTTTGCGAATTTTTGGAAAAAACGAAATAAATACTGAGTTTTCATGTGTTTTTTCACTACAGTTAGCAAGTTAAGCATATAAACACACGTTTCCGATCATTTTTATGCACTCAAAAGTAGTTTTTAGATGAAAATAGAGTGCTTTTAGGTGCGCTGGCGAAATCGCAGTTGATGACTCAACACGCAGCTAGTCACGCCCTCTGGTCTCGCCCCTACACGAAGCAGTCCAGCCCCTGCTGCAAACAACGAATCAAATGTGAGCAGTAAATGACGTGAACTGGGCCCGTCGGGCCGCGGTCCGATGGAACCACGGAGGAGATGGTTCCATGACGAGGGCGGAGTCGGGGAAAAAAAGGAAAATGCGAACATGCAGAACCCGGGTTATAAGCAGGGAGGAGCCAGGGAGAGCCGGGGAGGGCCGGCAAATGCGTAAACGGCTAGAGAGGGGGCAGTCCAAATCCCAGCCTGACAATTAGACATTCATACACAGACACACTCACTCAGACCCACCCTCATCCTCACTCACACAAAGACAAACAATAACGACACGTTCCATTCATAATCCTGATGCACCCTCTATACCCCCTAGGTCCAAGACATGTACCTGCCCCCTACATGGGGCAGCCCACACCCAAGCCCAGGAGGTAGGCCCATTCATTCTGGGGTGGAGAGTAGCCGACATCCAAGATTCGGCCCAACCCTCGCCCTGCCGACAGCACAGGACACCCGAGCCCAAGCAACCCCAGGGAGAGCGAAATGCCAGCCCCGCCCACGGCGAACCCCCAGGCCCCGAACCCCCCCATAGTCCAGGACAACCCCCGACGGCCCACCCCCAGAATGTCCGCCAGGCAACCAGGGGGGTAAGAGAAAAATAAATAAATAAATAAATAATATATATATATATATATATATATATATATATATATATATATATATATATATATATATAATAAATAAATAAATACATAAATAATAAAATTGAAATTAACAAATCTAGACCCCGACATACACCCCCGTCCCCAAATGTGCTGTTGGTGTGTGTTGTTGTAAAGTGCATTTAAAAAGGGAAGAGAAGGAGCAAAGGCTGGCATTATGCCAGTTTCCCCTCCACTCCAACTCTAACCCAGGCCCTTATTGTCTAAATGCATAATTGTGAGTGAGCATAGGTACGGGGGCGAGAGTGATGTCATCCCGCCACCCATAACCATAGTGCTCACCCCAATTCCTATATGTGCATTTTATGAGGATGTTTATGAGTGAATGTCTAAAGTGTATAATTAAATTGAGTCCCAGGTGGTTCTGAACAACAGAGATGTAAAACCGTTGCAGCACACCTGAGTCTCAAAATTCCTACATGTATTAATTTGAGATGAGGAGGGCGGAGGTGCGTGGTGAGGGATGGGGAGAAAATATCGGCAGGAACAATGCTCCTGTAGTGTCGGCTTCCCCGCTGACCCGAGCTGACCCTAGCGAGGACCTCCATGACGGACTCGCTACCATCCAAGCACCAGCCGGATGGCGATCACGTCTGTGAAGCCCTGCCAGCTACTGCCTTGTCCGAGACGCCTGAGCTGTACGGTCCAAGGCATCCAGTGCTGCAGAGCCAAAAAGTTCCCCCGGAACCACAGGTAGGTCCCAGAGGGTTCTCCTACAAGGCTCAGTGAGTGGTGACTATGCCAGCCAGACGTGGCGGCGAGCACTTACCAACGTGGAGAGTGTTCGGCCAATCTCCCTTGTCATGAAGGCAAAGGCCTACAGAGAAGCATCAACCTGGCCCTGCGTGGGGTGGTCAATTTGAACAGATTCCTAAGAAGAAGATAGGGCCAGCATAAGATCAGAAAGGGAGTTCCCAATCCGGCCCATGCGGGCCTCTGAATCATAGGCCCTGCAGAGAAGGTCGTCAGTAATACGGCACTAAGGCCACGGACAACGTGCATTGGGCCTAGGGATGGGAATTGATAAGAAATTATCAATATCGATGCCTTTATCGATGTCATTTATCGATTCGATTCCTTATCAATTCTGTTATCAATTCTCATTTGGGTAATAAAATATAGTAAACCATTTGTGTTCATAAAGAATTTATTTATGGATTTTTTCCCATATTTTTAGACCCATTTTTCGCTCTGATTCTTCGTTTTTCATTTTTGGCGAAAATGGTGCAGTACCAGTTTCGGCCGCTTTAGAGGCGCTGTAGGCAGCAGCCAGCAGAGGACTCAGAGAGTGAAGAGGAAGAGGGGCCACTTCCAGAAGTTTCTACTTGCTGTGTACGAAAAAAGACTTTTTAAATCCAGCTGATTTCACATTTGGTTCAGCTCAGGAGCCCGTCTGCTATAGTGAGGTAAGAAATATATTTTTAAGCGTTTATTTAGCTAAATTTAAAGAAACAAAGCGTCCGGTTTGACCCGCCTGGCGCCTGCATAAAAATCAGCGAACTTTTTTTTTTAAATCCAGCTTATTTGAACATTTCGTTAAACTCAAGAGTACGTCTACTATTAAGTCAGCTAAGAAATATATTTTTTAAGCGTTTATTTAGCTAAATTTAAAGAAAGAAAGCGTCCGGTTTGACCCGCCTGGCGCCTGCCTAAAATTCCGCGAACTTTTTTTTTTTAAATCCAGCTGATTTGAACATTTCGTTAAGCTCAGAAGGACGTCTGCTATGAAGTCAGCTAAGAAATATTTATTTTTTTTAGACACCACCACGCCACCACCACTCGGGCGCGGCGCATGTCTGTGATGTCAGCGCTTAAATACGTCACCACCAGGAGTCTGCAGAACCGATAAGCTGAATCGTTGAGACAAGCATCCTACAATTCCATGGAATTGGACTTTTAAGAACCGGTTCTCTAACAGAACCGGTTCTCTGTTCCCATCCCTAATTGGGCCGTAAGGCCTCGTCAGGTGGGATGATAAGAGAGGCAATGCCTGGCACCACCGTAGGCATCTGCCCCAGGTAAACCTTAGTTGCCTCCTGCATGGTCGCAAGGACCCTTCCATCCCTTGTCAAATGCGAAAACGCCCTGGTGTCAGACCAGCAAGCCTGTACTTCCCATATATACTCTCCCGAGGGAGGAACCAAAAAGGCAGTCTCCGATGTACGGCGCCTAAAAATGCACTGGAAGCTGCAGGCTGGGCCTGAGGGACACCAATCTGTAGGCGGGCAAGAGCCGTTCGAATGGCAGCTGCCACGAACTTCTCCATATTGTCCTGGGAGGCAGTGGAGCCAGACCCAGAAGCCCAGGAGCCCAGCTCCGGAAGGTCCTCACAGAAATGGGTGCCAGAGGTCACCATCGAAATAGCATAGTCACCAGTAACCAATGCTTCATCCTGCTTGGGAGGGAGCGCCCTGTCCCTGCCACCATCAGTCCGAAAGGACTGGAGGAGGGCCTTCATGTGGGCTAGCTCGGTAGTGAGGTGATCCACTCTTGTGGCCAACCTCAACGTATTGGGCTGCCTGGCTCGCTTCGTCGGCCGCGAAGGTGCAGCCACAGCAGGCCGTTTGTACATCGCCTGACCCGGCGGCAATGGGCTTTGTGGTGCAGCACCCGCTCCGTCGGTTGGCCGCTCCAGCGCAGACAACCGATCTAGTCTGACCGACCAGGGCATGACGATACAGTCGGGGCAAGCGTTATCCGACAGCGCCTCCCGGAGACGCCCCACACAGAGACAGGAGGGACACAAGCCATGCCCGTCCTTGGGCTGAAGCGGCGTCAGACAGGTCGAGCAACAGAAATTTTCCAGCATCATACCTGAGAAACGTGAGCAGTCCGCCACCAACAGGAGTCAAGCACAAGCAGAAAATGCCACTGGCGACTCCGTTAGTAGGGAGAAAAACAAACGTCACTGGTGAGTTAAGATAAAGTATAGAACAACTCGGTGCGAGCGTAGACGCCACTGGTGAGCTTAAATGAACAAACAATAGACAACTCAGTGCCAGCGAAAATGCTACTGGTGAGTCATATAAAACAACCAGGACGGAAGATTAACTCAACACGAGCAGTAAACACCACTAGTGAGTCAGATATAGAATCAGGAGGATCAACTCAAACACGAGCAGTAAATGCCACTGGTGAGTCAGATATATAATCAGTAGGGGTAAATCAAACACGAGCAGTAAACGCCACTGGTGAGTCAGATATACAAATAGGAGGATTAACTCAAACATGAGCAGTAAACGCCACTGGTGAGTCAGATATACAACTGGAAGATTAACTCAAACACGAGCAGTAAACGCCACTGGTGAGTCAAAATAAACAATAATAGAAAACTCAGTACGAGCAGAGATGATAAACTATATAACAACTCAGCGCAAGCAGAGACGCTACTGGCGAGTTGAAATAAGCAATAACAGAAGACTCAACGTGAGCAGAGACGCTACTGGCGTGTTGAAACAAGCAATAATAAAAAACTCAGTGCGAGCAGAGTTTACTGATGAGTTTAGACAAACTATACAACAACTCAGCTCGAGCAGAGCCGCCACTGGTGAGTTGAAATAAACAGCCAATAGAAAGAACTCAATGCTAGCGAAAACCCTACAGGTGAGTCAGATAAAGTGAGTAGAACAAAAAAATTTACTCAATGCAGGCAGAAATGCCACCATAGAGTTGAATAAATAAGCAATAGAAAACTCACATGAGCGGAAATGCTACAAGAGAGTTAGATAAACAACCAGAACGGAAAATGAACTCAATGTGGACAGAAACACCACTCTAGAGTTGAATAAATAAACAATAGAAAACACACACGAGTGGAAACGCTACAGGAGAGTTAGATAAACAACAGAACAAAAAATGAACTCAATGTGGACAGAAACGCCACCGTAGAGTTGAATAAATAAGCAATAGAAAACTCACACGAGTGAAAACGCTACAAGTGAGTTAGATAAACAACCAGAATGGAAATTAACCCAATGTGGGCAGAAACGCTTTGGAGAATCAAAAAAGTCAAACTTACCAGTTGTCGCAGATCTGGTAAAGGTGAAAACAGCTTGTGCAGCCCTTGGAGGGCGAGACGTACCGCAGCTCCAACCAAACATGGTCACGTGGCTACCAGCATCAAGCAGTTTAGGAAAGCGGTGGTTCACACAGAAGCAACCAGCTTCACATGACCACACGCCTGTACTCAACATACAAACCTGCGCGCAAGAAGAATGAAGGGACTGGGTTCCGGGTATGACGTGCCTATACAGTATAGAGTCACGTGGGTCCCCGGAAGGTCACGGGGTGACATTGTCATTTGTACTCGCCCTGCGCATGCGCAAGAGTGCTTATTCGTGCGGAAAGCACCACCTCTGGCAGTCAGGAGGGATGAAATAGAACTAAACGAGCTGCCCTGCTCATTCAGAGCTCCACATTGAAATAATCAAATGTTGTGTTTTCATTTCAAATTTAATCACAAAACAAAGTTTATTTAGGATGTATATTTTATTTATTTATTTAATTCAAATTTATTCCTTTTAAAATACAACACAAAATTAAAGCTGCAAACAGCATTGAGGCCCTCGCAGCTTAGCGCCGCTCCGGCCTTATTGCGGCGATGGCGGGAGCTCCAGCTTATCCGCTCGGTCGCCATCTCAAACGCTCTCGTGCCCATCCCGCACCCGTTTTCCAAGAACAGTCAGCCATACAGTTTCAATCTTGTATGTTACACAGGCAGAAGATGGAAGAGTCACCCACTAAATGTGAGTTTCTTGTGTGAGTGGGCGGGGCTTAAGTGATGTCATGAATCAACAATACCAGTTTTTC
This sequence comes from Garcialebias charrua, assembly GCA_038048925.1. NCBI lineage: Eukaryota > Metazoa > Chordata > Actinopteri > Cyprinodontiformes > Rivulidae > Garcialebias > Garcialebias charrua. The sequence goes on along the minus strand of JBBPBX010064909.1, from coordinate 13,246 downwards.
TCCAAGTGCTCATTGATCAAGTACAAAAAATCTGGTGCAGATGGGATTATGTATCACTGAGATAGGGGGCTCACTGGAGTAAAAATTTTCAACAACAATGTGTATAAAAGTGCTCACTGAAGAAGCACCATAAATCTGGTGCAGATCGTTTGATTCACTGATCTGTTATTGTTAGAATAATGTAGGTGGCACACTTGAGTCAAATACAGGAGCCCCACAAGGATGTGTGCTGAGCCCCCTTCTATTCACCCTGCTAACACACGACTGCACACCATCATACAGCTCCAACCACTTCATCAAGTTTGCGGACGACACAACAGTGGTGGGTCTCATCAGCAACAACGATGAGACGGACTACAGGAACGAGGTGAGCCGCCTGGCCTTGTGGTGCGGACACAACAATCTCACTCTCAACGTGGAGAAGACAAAGGAGATTGTTGTGGACTTCAGGAAGAGGGATGCCCAACATGCCCCTCTGACCATCAACAGCACCACAGTGGAGAGAGTGGACAGCACCAAGTTCCTGGGAGTGCACGTCTCAGAGGACCTGTCCTGGAGCAGGAACACTGCATCACTGGCCAAGAAGGCTCACCAGCGCCTCTACTTTCTCCGCAAGCTGAAAAGGGCTGGAGCTTCAACCCCCATCATGTGCACCTTCTACAGGGGTGCCATAGAAAGTGTCCTGACCAGCTGCATCACTGTGTGGTTTGGTGCATGTACTGCATCCTGCCGCAAGAGCCTCCAGCGCATCGTGAGAGCAGCTGAGAAGATTGTCGGCACCTCCTTCCCCTCACTGCAGGACTTACACAGCAACCGCCTCACTCGGAAAGCCCTCTGCATGGCAGGTGATCCCACACACCCACTACACAGCTGCTTCAGCCTGTTGCCTTCAGGGAGGAGACTGAGGAGTCTCCAGGCTCGAACCAGCAGACTAAATGACAGCTCTGTTCATCAGGCAGTCAGGATGCTAAACTCTCTGCCTGCTCTGCCCTCCCTCCCACTTGTACTGCCTTAATCACAAAAAACTTTCACACACCACCACACAACACAAAGATTTTAACACTGGACTCTGTGTCATCAAAACGGGTTATTCACTCAACTCACGGTCATGTGCTCATTCAGTTTGCACTACTTCTTATATTTGCACTAATGTTTGTATTACATTACTGCCTATAGTCATACTACTGTTTACATTCACTGTTTACATTTATTACTACTGTTTACATTTATTACTACTGTTTACATTTACACTACTTTTTATATCTACACTACTGCTGATATATATATATATATATATTATATATATTATTATATATATATATATATATATATATATATACAGGTAGTCCCCGATTTACGAGCGAGATCCGTTACAACGAGGCGCTCGTAAACCGGAAATCTCGTAATTTGGAACGGCCGCCATTTCGCTCGTAAATCCGGAAATCCGCTCGTAAATTGGAACGGTTTTCGCTAGCGCGCCTAAAAACACTCTATTTTCATCTAAAAACTACTTTTGAGTGCATAAAAATGATCGGAAACGTGTGTTTATATGCTTAACTAGCTAACTGTAGTGAAAAAACACATGAAAACTCAGTATTTTTTTCGTTTTTTCCAAAAATGTGCAGCTCGTAAGTCTGGAACCTCGCAGATCAGAGCGCTCGTAAATCGGGGACTACCTGTATATATATATATACTATTATATATATATATATTTTTTACTAGCCTTATTGCATATGCCACTTTACCTCTATACCAATATCAACTACCTCATACATATACTGTGTACATAAACTTCATATGCTGCTTTGTCACTCTATTACAAATGTCAATGCCAGAACTTTCATTTTATTTTATAGATATACTTTTTACACTTTTATACTACTATGCAAAAAACTCAGGACAGTATTACACTTTTGTTATTTCATTTTATGCTTATGTTTATTAAATGTTTAGTGTTTTAGTGTTGGTGTAACTTTTCATACTTTCATACTACTACTATGCAAAAACTACTATGTAAAAACTCAGGACAGTATTACACTTATTATTTCATTGTATGCTTATGTTTAGAATAGAATAGAATATAATATATCTTTATTGGCATATTTGCACCAAGGTACAAAGTTTTGCAATTGGCGTGTGCACCATCCGAAGAGGGACGTACGCACGGAAGCCGCAGCAGTATAAAACCGCGCCGCAAACAATCAGATATGGAAAAAGGAACATACAGTCGATAATCATTGGTATTCAAAAAAAGAATCTATCACATTTTGTCTTAGGACACTCTATGATAAAGTCGAAAAAACTCTACCAGCTTCAGCACGGATAAAGACAAGACATGTTGCATTTGATGGCAAGCAGGGAGATAGTCCGTGAGTAATCATTTCAGATAAGCACAGTCTGTAGATGGCCTCAGCTCGGCTCCATCTGAATGCACACAGAGACCTCTGGGGGGAGGGGGGACAGCGAGTTCTCAACAGCTTTCGACTCCAGGAGAAGTTTGCAGTCAGCCTCTTTTCAAGGTTGCTCAGAGTCCCGATTAGATTAGTAGCTTTATTTATTTTCAGGCCAGGCTACAGTGTACTTTTGACTGCAGCCTTGAAGTCCAGGTGCTGTCTAGGTCCAAATCGCTGAATCATGTGAGGTTCCGAGCTACAAATCCCCATCTGTGCCCTGATGGAGGCCGGAGCTGTAAACGAGTCCCAAAACGCACCGCAGGTCCGCGGCTGTCCACCACTGCTCCCATCGTGCGATTCAGCTCGTACAACAGCTGGGTCGTTGAGGTCATAGCCCGGATCAAAGAATCTTGTTGAGCAGGAAGTTTCGCCAGCGCGTTGATCGCCGCGGCAGCCTTCCTCAGCTTCCAGTAGCAGAAACCTCCGCCAATGCCAAAAAGCAGAGCAGCTGCCACCAATATTCCAATAATCCACAAATCTTCCACGTCTTCGACAGAAAGAACGGTCAGACACATTAACTTCCACTCGCCCCACGAGTCCATAATGTATCCCACCGTATGCGTGTCGAGGGGGCAAGCCGGCTCTCCTGGTCTGGTGCGCTTCGTAGAAATTTTTTTAGGAAACAGCCCACGCAATTAAATCCATTTTCAAATTGGTTAGAGTGAGCACTGAAGAGTTACAGACAAGACAAAAATGCAAAAGCAGGGATGAGGAAAACTTTAGGGAGGAGAGGAGCAAAAAGAGAAGCGAATTGCTTTGCCAAGTGCCGGAAGAAGAATTACGTTTTAGTGTTTTAGTGTTTAAATGTTTACTGTTGCACCGAGGGACAGAGAGAAATGCAAATTTAATCCTGTGTATGTCCTGTACATATTGCAGTTTTGACAATAAAGTTGACTTTGACTTTGACTTTGACATGTTAAACAACCACATTAATATGTTTAGAAGTGGTCACAGATAGCACACAATAAATCTAGAACAGATCGGAAGGTCTGACATATAACAGTTTGAATTATCTAGGGGGCGCACTACAGTCAAAAGTTAAATAACAATAGAAATGTGTGCAGAAGTGCTCACTGATGATGTGCAATAAATGTGGTGCATATTGGATGATGTCTCACTGATCTGTAACTGTTGGAATATTGTAGTGGCGCACTGGAGTTAAATTTTAAACAACCATACCAATGTGTTTAGAAGTGCCCACAGATGGCGCACAATAAATGTGGAATAGATCAGATGATCTATCAATGAGAAATAACTGTTTGAATAATGTAGGGGGCGCACTAGAGTCATCTGTTGAACCACAATATCAATGTGTGTAGAAGTGCTCACTGATGAACCACAATAAATCTCGTGCAGATCGGATAATGTATCACTGAGATATAACTGTAGTAATAATATAGGGGGCGCTGTGGAGGGTATTGGCCACTTATCATGGGAGCCTGTTGAAGAGGTGGATAATGATTGCTTATAGCAATTTTGGTGCACCTCAGTTCAAATCTGTGGAATTTAGAGCCAAACGTATGGCCACGGCGTCACTTCTGAGATCGTCACGCCCACATCCTCCAGCGAAAACAGTTTGCACTTTAAAGCAAGTCAGACCAACTTGTTATACGTCTTCTAACACAGGATCATCCTGATTAGTTCAAGTGTCAGAGAGGGGGCCTTTCAAGAAAAATGTGACTTCCTGTTCTGAGGGGGTGGGGCTTCGATGATGTCACAACATGACGACAAAGGATCGTCGGGCATCCAACAGGGTTGACTCATGCCAAGTTTGGTGCATTTCGGTCTTTCAATGTGAAAGTTATAGCGGTTTGAAATTTATGGCATGAAGCGCAAATTTGAGGCCTAGCCACACCCCTTTGGCATTAACGAAAATGCAAGCTTTTGATAACTTTTACTGTACAATGTTTTAAGGGCCTATTAACCAAGCTTGAAGGTAATCCTTCGAAATCCCTAGGAGGAGTTCGTTAAAATCCGCAATTCAAAACGCTGGAAAATGACCATTTGACCCAAAATGGCCGACTTCCTGTTGGTTTTGGACCAGGGCTCCAAGAGACTTTCGTAGGTCCTGAGAAGATATGAGGTGTGTCCCAATCCGACGGCTGCATGGGTCTAAGGCCACATTTGAAGGCTGCTGACGTCATAGCGATGCGCCAAGGACTGTCCCGATTCAAAGACTCCTTCAATGTAGCCGACGAATGCGGCCTACTTTACCCCGAATTTGAAGGACAGGTCCCGTGGATCCTTCAAGACGGAGGCTATCCCAAAATGCATTGCGTTTACACTGCGCATGCATATTGAGGGAAAATTTGGGATGAACGTAATGGCGGACGAAGCGACAGAATACACTTTTAAATGTAAGTTATGTTAAAATGTGGGATAAAAAAATTAAAAGCCTAAAGCGGTTATGATTTATGACATAAATGATTAAAGCGGATGTTAGTCTTTTGTCATTTGCGTAGATATTTTTTGTATCTTTTGTCAGCTCGTACAGCGGGTCCCGTCGTATTATCGCCGCTAAGCTAATTTTTTTCTTCTGTTTTTTAGGGAGCAAGGAGCAGACCGAGGCTTTTATCAAGCTTAGGAATAAAAACAGCCACCTTTTTACGGGGGCTAAAAATTCTGCAGCTGTGGCATGGAGGTACAAGATTCATCTTATGCTTCTGAGTACAGTTTCATTAACCCTCATACTGTACATAACCTGCAATCTCTTGTGTTGTGCTGTGAAAACTGTTTTTCAATGTGGGTTTAAGACATTATTTTCCATGTTTCCCCTCTTCATTCATTTTATGTTGATGTTATTAGGGTAATTTTGGAGAAGATGGGCCTGCAGGATAAAGTAACTCCTCTGCAGGCTAAAAAGAAATGGGACAATTTAAAGAAGAAATACAAAGTATGTACATGTGTAATGAATTATATAATTTGTACGTGCTCTGTTGATACAAACCAGATTCTAAAAAAGTTGGGACACTAAACAAATTGTGAATAAAAACTGAATGCAATGATGTGGAGGTGCCAACATCTAATATTTTATTCAGAATAGAACACAAATCACAGATCAAAAGTTTAAACTGAGAGAATGTATCATTTTAAAGGAAAAATATGTTGTTTCAAAATGTCATGGCGTCAACAAATCCCAAAAAAGTTGGGACAAGTCCTGAACATAGTTCTCTGCATTAATGGTGCCTTTCCAGACATGCAAGCTGCCCATGCCACAAGCGCTCATGCAACCCCATACCATCAGTGAGGCAGGCTTCTGAACGGAGCGTTGATTGGCGTTCCAGCCACTTATTGCTACCTGTCCCAACTTTTTGGGGGTTTGTTGACACTGTGAAATTTTGAATCAACATATTTTTCCTTTAAAATGTTACATTTACTTAGATTAAACTTTTGATCTGTCATCTATGTTCTGTTATGAATAAAATATTGACATTTGCCATCTCCACATCATTAAATTCAGTTTTTATTCACAATTTGTTTAGTGTCCCAACTTTTTTGGAATCCGGTATGTACATGTAAACTTTTAAAAAAATGTTTGTTGCTCTTTTTGCCAACTGTGATATCTTATTTCCTCTGTTCAGGACTGCAAATATCCAGGGTCAGGGGAAGGAGTGAGTGGGAAGCCCACTGCTGCGACGTGGCCCTGGTTTGTCCTCATGGATGAGGCGTTAGGACAGAGACCTTGCATTGCACCTCCTGTCCTAATTGCCTCCATCCGTGAGGACACTCCAGGTCCAAGCACAGCAGTGGGTGACCAGGACGACAGGGCTCAGGAGGAGGAAAGAACGGAACAGAGATGGGGAAGAAAGAGGCAGAAGAACAGAGAGGATGAGTTAATGGACTTAATCAGAGAAGATATGAAGCTGCAGAGGGAGGCAGAAGAGAGAAGGGCGAATGAAAGTAGGGAGATGATGGAAATATTTTTTAGTTTTCTAGAAAAAATTGCAAATACCGGTAAATAAATTGTCTTTTTATGAGTTTGAAAAATGTGTTTTTCTTTGTTTTGTTTTAATTTTGAAAAAATAAATTGATTACAAAAACTAGTTGTCTATAATTCATTTTATTAACAGTAAGTTAATTCAAAACAACAAAAGGTTCTGTGGCGTGCCAGCCCTGAAAAACCCACGGGACACCACCTGCAGGTCCTCTGGGTTTTTAGGCAGGTGGATGACACCATGATGGACAGCAGAACGAGGCGTCCCAAACTCTCCTGACTGAGACCACCTGCAGGATGCTCCACCTGCCAGCCAGAAAACAGTTGTCGCCCTCCAACCATGTCATGAAACCAGGTCCAGGAGATGAAACAACACCTCCAGAGACTCCTTGCATCATCACAAATCCAGTCTAGGATCTTCTTGGTTAAAGTAACGGTCCACGACTGGGATATTCAGATTAATCCTCCAGTACAAGGGTCTGGTCTGGTTCAGGACATGTAGAGAACAACAAAAACATTATTAGTTTAAAGGGGACAACATATTCAAAATGCACTTTTTAATGTTTTTTTTTACTCAATTTTGGGTATGTACTTCATAAAAAAACAGTCCTAGGGCCAAAAAAATGCACCCAGTGGTTTATTTACTCTACACTGTAAAAAATGTCCGTGAATTTAACAGTAAATCTCTGTAAAATGCTGACAGAAATATTTTGTAAATTGAAATACAGGAAAACAATGTTTAAGTAACAGGGGTGTTTTGTAAAATCTAAAACAAATTATTATTGTTATTTTTACATTACCAATATGTTAAAAAGACAACATTTTGTCATCGTAATTACTTATCGCTGTATTTAAAACAAAGAAAAACTGTGATTCTGAAAACAAAATAGTACAATTACATTTACAGCATAATAGTGTTAAATTTATCTTTTTTTCTGTTATTTTTACATTCAAACTTTTAACAATTCCAAGCAGCTCAGACACATCTTTACTATAATGTCAGCAAAATATATATATTTTTAGGGGTTTAGCTTGTTAAATTTTAAAGAAATGCCCGGTTTCCACTCGCTGCTCGTTCACGCTTGTGACAGTGAAACTACCGTACGGTATTTTTTAAACATGTTTAAATTTTTTAAACATGATTTTTTAAATTCAGCTGATTTGACCATTATGTGCATTTACTGTATTAAGGAAAAGTTCAGCTAAGACACATCTTTGCTATAATTTTCAGCAAACAAATAATTGTTTTTAAGTGTTAATCTTGTTACAGTACTTCCGGGCACGCTCCTGTGGCCATTTGGCAGCCAATCCATTTTTGGCAAAACACCGGCCCACATTTCCGGGTTGTCTGCAGTGATGTTGTTTATAAAGCACCTTGATAGCAGTTTATCTGTTTTAACTGTGCTCTATAAATAAAGATGCCTTGACGTGTTACGCGACGCGTCAGCGGTGACGCATAATAGATGCGACATATACGGCGGTGCGACAAGTTCATAGATTTTTCCACTTTATTGGACATAATTGGACTGATGCGACATGTACGGCGGAAAATACGGTAATAAGAAAATCACTTAAACAACATATCATCCAATATTAGAATTTTGGGGGATTTATTCTGTGATAAAACCCTTTGGCGTTAGTTTGAGTGAGATGCTTTTTTTATTATTATCATAATTTTATTTTTATTATTATTACAGTATTATTATTTTCATTAAAAAATTTTTTTGTTTGTTTGAGTGTGCTGCTGTATGAGAGTGTCTGGTCAAGCAGAAGTCTTCTGTCTTGCTATTGGTCGGTTTAAGCGGACGGAATGGTGGAAATCCCCTTCACAGAGCTCCCACACCGGTACTGCCTGCACCTGCGGCCTTTTAAGTTTTGGCGAACACACACACTGGATCTTGCTGTGTGCGCGTGGGCTCATTAGTTGCCACCAGACATTAATACGTATTATTGTCCATGGTTCCCACCAGTACTGACGCCACAAAGCTGTGAGTGCCTGTTAGACGCTATTCAACAACAGAGTGACTATAGAGCATACTTTTTATTTTGTTTATGACGGGTGTATGATAATTTCCCTCAAAATACAATAATTTTAGGGCTCTAGTACGATAATCCTACATTTCTCACCTGGCAACACTGACGCGCATGCTCAGAACACACACACATACATCGCACATGCGCAGAGCCTCATTTTTGAGCGCGTTTGCTTGCTTCTCTTGGGAAATCTTAACAGATACCAGTAAGTATGTTTTTTAATCATAATGTATGAAGTTGGTTGGTATCAAAATGTTTAAAACAGGCGATGTGGATATTGACTCAGCTCGTGTTAGCTAACGGTAGAGCTAGCCAACTAATATAAGTCAACATACCTAGCTAGCGGCTAGCTACAATATAATTTTAAAATTTCGTTTGAGACAATTGTGCTTGCGCGTGCCGTGGAAGTTAACAGGTTTAATAACATTGAGTCTGTCTCTTAAAAGAACGCGGTTCTAGCGATTATCACGTACAGGCTAAAACTCTTTGCGAAAGTTGCTTTTAATCCGATTTTGTTAGATGCTACTCGCAAGCTAACGGTTAAGCTAAAGGCTAAGCTAGCGGGAGTCAACAGCGCCTCTATAGCGGCCACGAAGAGTAATTACAGTCACTTTGTGATAAAACAAGCAGAACATTTACACAGAATAGATGCTGAAACCTCTGCATTTAATGTAAAACAGCATCTTTTAAAGTTATTCTGTGCACTCCAGTTTATTTTAAATAAAACGTTTAAAATAACAAACAAGAAGCATCTTTTGACTTTGTTTTCACAAAAATCAAAACAAAGATGGCAGAACAGATTTGAACATGTCACAGGACAACAAAATTGATAAAAATCACAGATTTTTAATTAAAGTAATATATTTAATGTTATGCTGAGCACACAGTGCAAGCGATGATTTGGAAGACGTCAAAATGAAACAATTTAAATCCAGAATATTTGACTATTGTGCTCCAAATAGATTATAAAAGTAATAATTTTTCTGGTTTGCAGGAAGGAGATGAAGACCAGTTTGGAGAAGTACGAGATGAACACTCAGATGAAGACCGTGAAGGAGAGGAAGCATGTGTGACCTGACCACTACACTTACAGCCAATGTAAGTGTACCCTGATGCATGATCAATAATCCAGGTAGAAAAATGTAAAAAAGCACAGAAGATCAACATCATCAGACCAGGACTCTGTAGTCTACACTCATCTACAGGCCAGCGGTCACTCTTTCAGGGATGAAGCTGTTCACATCCTTGATAGAGAGGAACAATGGTTTGAGAGAGGAGTAAAGGAGTCCATCTTTGTGAAAAGAAACCGCCCATCATTAAACAGAGGTGGAGGCCTCTGGGTTCAACTGTCCCCCTCTTACAATGCTGTTATTGCTTGTATCACTCAGCCCTCTGTGAATAGCAAACAACCATCAGGGTGCTAATGATCCATCGTTAGGCTGATGGTCCTCCTTGATCATGTGAGCAGCTGGTTTCGGCGGTCATCAGCCAACTGGTTGATCCACTGTGAGAGGGTGCTATTTATAAGACTGAGCTGAATACAGCAGCTCAGACTGAGGAAGTCTTTTGGACGAAAGACAAAACGTTTCTACATTTATTTATTTTTTTGACTGTCCAGAGGACCAGACTTAGCTTTTTTAGATTTTTCTACCTGGATTATTGAGCATGCATCAGGGTACTTTTTAAATCCAACAGATTTGACCATTACGTGAATTTATTAAGGAACGGTTAAGCTCAGGAACCCTTGTGCTATAAAGTCATAAGAATTTTTTTTTAAAGGTAAAGTTTTTTTTTTCATGATGTTAAATTCCTTTTTGTTCCAACAGCTTTCTGCACAACGAACTGACCCTCACTGAAAATAAGATTCACCTGACTTTGAATTTCAGTGATAAAAGTTATTGCAAATTTTGTCCCCAAAAGCTTTGGAACATACAGATGTTTGTGCTCCAAATAAATTATAAAAGTAATAATTTTTCTGGTTTGCAGGAAGGAGATGAAGACCAGTTTGGAGAAGTACGAGATGAACACTCAGATGAAGACGGCATGTGTGACCACTACACTTACAGCCAATGTACGGTAAGTGTAGTGTTCTTGTCATTATTCAGTACTTTAGCCTTTTTATTCAGACATTTATTTTTATTGTTAATTAATTCCTGTTTTTGTAGCTCGGAGAAACAGGTGATGTGATGACTATGAAGAAAAAAGATTTACATCCTAGAGACATCGATGCCTTTTGGCTCCAGCGTCAGTTCAGTCGTTTCTAGCACTTTGAGATTTTTGTTAATGAAAAGTGCGTTGTAAATTAAATTCATTATTATTCTTATTATTCTATGACGATGCCATTGTCTCTCAAAAGAAAGCTGATGAAGTCTTAGAAATCCTCAAGGTTTGTCTGTCGACATTTGTTGATAGTTGACTCGTGCCCCCCCACACACACACAGATCTTTTGGACACCCCTTTTCTCCTGTTTTACAGACTGCCAGTGATGACAGAGAATGTGAGAACCAGCTGGTGCTGTTGTTGGGCGTCAACGCATTCGATTTCATTAAAATCCTCCGTCAGCACCGTCGCATGAGTAAGTCAAGTCTGGCTGGATGAAAGTTTGCCACAACGTTCTGCCATATTGTTTTTATTTTGAAATTGTTTGTGTCTTTTCACATACACACAGTTCAGTATTGTACCATGCTGGCGAGCGCTCAGAGTGAAGCATAAAATGAACGTATCATAGGGAAAATGGAGTCGGATCAGGAGCTGTCAAAGATTCTCTACCAGCTTCAGGAGACAGAGAAGGAGGACATAATTCGGGTAATAATTCCTGTTTGTGAAGTTATGCCATAAAACCATTTGTCTGTGTGGACCATCACAGCTCGGTTTTGTTTTCTAGGAAGAGCGATCTCGCAGGGAGAGTGTGAGGAAGTCTCGCGTTGATGACTTGGAAGCATTGGACGTTGGCCATGGAGAGGTAAATACTGTCACATTTTCTATAGAGACATACACTTGATGGAAATGTGCCAGACTATTAAAGCTGTCGTGTTCTCCTACAGTCAGTGGTGCCTCGACAGCTTCTGGACCTTGAAGACTTGACCTTCACTCAGGGTAGCCATTTCATGGCCAACAAACGTTGCCAGCTCCCAGATGGCTCTTCGTAAGCAACGCAAAGGTTATGAAGAGGTTCATGTGCCTGCCCTGAAGCCTACACCCTTTGCTGACAATGAGGTTTGTTGATATTATCACTCGGTATACATACTACATACATACAATCATACATCATACATACATACAACATAAATGCTACATACATACATGTAACATACATACTACATACATACATACATGCTACATTCATACTACAGGTAGTCCCCGATTTACGAGCGAGATCCGTTACAACAAGGCGCTCGTAAACCGGAAATCTCGTAATTTGGAACGGTTGCCATGTCTCTCGTAAGTCCGGAATTTCGCTCGTAAATTGGAACGGTTTCGCTAGCGCGACTACAAACACTCGTTTTTCATCAAAAAACTGCTTATGAGTGCATAAAAATGATCGGAAACGTGTGTCCATATGTTTAGCTAACTAACTGTGGTGAAAAAACACATGAAAACTCAGTATTTTTTGCGTTTTTTCCAAAAATTCGCCAGCTCGTAAGTCTGGAACCTCGTAGATCAGAGCGCTCGTAATTCGGGGACTACCTGTATATACATACATACATATATATATATATATACATACATACATATATATATATATATACATACATACATATGTATATACATATACATACTATACAAGCCCAAAACCAGAAAAGTTGGCACGTTGTGGAAATCGCAAATAAAAACAGAATACAATGACTTGCAAATCTTTTTCAACCTATATTCAATTGAACACACTGCAAAGACCACATACTTAACGTTCGAACTGGTAAACTTTGTTATTTTTTGCAATTATTAGCTCATTTGGAATTTGATGCCTGCAACATGTTTCAAAAAAGCTGGCACAAGTGACAAAGAAGACAGAGAAATTTGAGGAATGCTCATCAAACACTTATTTGGAATATCCCACAGGTGAACATGCAAATTGGGAACAGGTGGGTGCCATGATTGGGTATAAAAGCAGCTTCCTTGACATGCTCAGTCATCCACATAGAAGGATGGGGCGAGGGTCACCACTCTGTGAACAAATGCGTGGGCAAATTGTCGAACAGTTCAAGAACAACTTTTCTCAACGAGCTATTGCAAGGAATTTAGGAATTTCACCATCTACGGTCCGTAATATCATCAAAAGGTTCAGAGAATCTGGAGAAATCACTACACGTAAGGGGCAAGGCCGAAAACCAACATTGAATGCCCGTGACCTTCGATCCCTCAGGCGGTACTGCATCAAAAACCGACATCAGTGTGTAAAAGATATCACCACATGGGCTCAGGAATACTTCAGAAAACCACTGTCAGTAACTACAGTTCGTCGCTACATCTGTAAGTGCAAGTTAAAGCTCTACTATGCAAAGCAAAAGCCATTCATCAACAAGATCCAGAAACGCCGCCGGCTTTGCTGGGCCCGAGCTCATCTGAGATGGACTGATGCAAAGTGGAAAAGTGTTCTGTGGTCTGATGAGTCCACATTTCAAATTGTCTTTGGAAACTGTGGACGTCGTGTCTTACGGACCAAAGAGGAAAAGAACCATCAGGACTGTTATAGGCGCAAAGTTCAAAAGCCAGCATCTGTGATGGTATGGGGGTGCATTAGTGCCCAAGGCATGGGTAACTTACACATCTGTGAAGGCACCATTAATGCTGAAAGGTACATACAGGTTTTGGAGCAACATATGCT
>JBBPBX010064908.1:0-11600 GCA_038048925.1 Garcialebias charrua | reverse complement strand
CTCGCTTAAACCATGTAAAATCCATATCTAACTCTGAAAGACACGTCCAATGTGGCAGAGTTTAGGAACATAAACACCTGTCTTCTGAATGACTGGACATGTTTCAATTTATCATTCTTACAGCCCAAACCCACAGTTTTGAAACCACTGGCCAGTTTCCCAAAACGCTGGAGCTCTTTCTCCAAACAGTCATTAGGAATGAAAGGCGGCACACCTGAGACAGTGACGCGGGAGGAGGGGACTGCGAGTTGTGACACCTACAGATACTCTCCATCAACTTTCACCCCACTGATAATCAGCTGAGTCACGAAACGCTCCTCTTTCAAAAATATTACCACACCTTTATTCATCCTTGAGGCATAAATTAAATTTATATGACCTACAATATCACCAACAGCCAGGAGAACTATCTCAACTGGGACTGATGGATCAGGCTGAATCCTAACCCCATTCCTTAACGAGAGGGGTGACGCCCCTGAGGACGCCATTCCCTCAAACAATCAGCGTTGTAAGTGCTGTAAATTAAAAAAACAAAACACCAAGATGTAGAAATGTGTAAATAAGAAATATAAGAAAACCAACATAAAAGTAAAGATCAGAAAAGCTCTTCAGAAAACAACTTTTCCACTCTATCAGACTCACTCCGTTCAGACTCACCACACGCCACCACCAACCAACTCCCAGAATGCAGTGCACCCACTCCCTCAGAGACAGAGAGACTGAGAGAGAGAGAGAGCGTTCTTCATACATCTCCTCCTACATGTCTTTGCGTGAGTGCAGCTACAGCGTGCGCTCTAAGGACATGATTACCTGCAGTGTTCCGTCAGTGAGGACTGAACTAGGCAAAAGGGCCTTCTCCTGCTCCGCTCCTGTTTCCTGGAATATCTTACAAAAATATCTGAAGCTCTCGGCCTTGATTTCTCTAAATGACTATGAATCTGTTGGACTCCTGGCAAAAACCAATGCAGACATGTTCCTGTTTTTGATTTTCTACATTTGCCTTATAATCTGTCTTTTTTGCTACTTTGATATCTTTGTTTTAACTTGTTAAAAAATCTGTATTTCTCTCTTATGTTTGTCTATTGTTTATTGTCAAAGGAAAGTCTATTGTTGCTGTTGTCATCATTCTTTGTTGAAATCAGGTCTTTCTTGTAAATGAGTCCTCAAGGCTCAATGAGATTAACCTGCCTAAAAAAGGTTGAATGAAAAAAAAGTACAACATTGTAAAACACTGCAGAAATTGGAGAGATTGAAAAATCAACCATTCTTACACCTATATAGTTCTCTATATTTACACAGGACTGTACCACCAAGAACAGCTCTAATGTCATCCTCAATTACTCTGATGATACCACCATCTAGGGCCTCATCACCAACAACGACTGAGTGCCTCCATAGATGAGGTGAAATCACTGACCAGCTGGTGTCAGGAAAATAACCTCTCTAAATATCGACAAAATGAAATATATGATAGTGCACTTCAGAAAACAGCGTGGAGGTCAGCACTCCACCATCAACATAAACAACGCTGAGGTGGAGCTGGTCGGTAGCTTCAAGTTCCTTGGCCTTCATGTAACTGAGGACGTATCCTGGACTTTACATACAAACACTGTGGTCAAGAAAGCCCAATAAAGAGTACTTTCTAAGAAGACTAAAGAAGTTTGGTACAAACACCAGCATTTTCACAAACTTATATAGGTGCACCACTGAGATCCTGCTGACAGGCTGCATCACCGGATGGTATGGGAACTGTGCCAATCAGAAGATGCTACAGAGAGTTGTGCAAACAGCAGAGGACATCACTGGTAGCAGATTCCACACCATCCAGGACATCTACCACAGCTGATGTTGCGTAAAGCATTCAGCATCATTAAGGACCACACCCACCCAGCACAAGGACACTTCCGTCTACTACCGTCAGGCAGATGATACAGGAGTCTGTCATCATGCATAAAAAGACTAAAGGACATTTATTACCCACAAGCTGTCAGATTACTGAACTATTAATAAATAACACTGAAGAACTGGCAATAACATTGCACCAAGCCACATCTGCACCCGCTTCGAACGTTATAAACCATTAAATGGCTGTTATTAGTTATTATCATCTCCATATGTAGCAGTCAGACTGCCCCTCCTGTACCTCCTAGTGGGTTTAAAGGTACGTTGGCAGCGATGATAATAGGCTCTGTTTTTAGCTTTGTTAGTGCTCATAATAGCTTCAGTGTTTAGGTTTAGAGTAAAGGGTTTGGCGTTGGGTTTAGGGTCTTGGTTAGGTTTAGGCACAAGGGTAAGGGGGTTAAGTTCAGGTTTAAGGTTAGGTTTAGGTAAACCGTATAAACTGAAAAAAAGACACTTTCTGGTTTACCCCTGCAAGACGCTACCTATTATCAGCAATAATAACGATAATAACATACCTTTAAACCTACTAGGAGGTACGTGGGACAGTTTCACAGCTACATATGGGGATGATAACAACTAATAACGGCCATTTAATGGACTGAAAACATCCAAAGCTACTCACATCTGTGACAGCTAACACATTGGCTGTGACAGCTAAAATTGTTATTGCTGCTGCACTATGTGGCTGTATCGTGTATGTTACAGTGTGATACAGTATGTATGTATGTCTACCTTACCATCATCTCAAAGTTACTACCTGTGCAATAATCTGTCACATAACCTTAGTAGTTTGTTAGTAATGTGCAATACCTGATTACAGTATATCATGCACATTTAGCTTATATTACTACCTTGAAATATTTGTTCATACTATTTCAGCCTACTTGCTCCATTATATTCTACCATGTTGTTGTTTATTATCTCTCTTTAGGACCTTGTAAATATTATAATAATTTTTCACTTTTTGGTACTTTGTTTTGAAACTTTATTGCGTGCTGTTAGTATGTCTTGTTTGTTTGTTTGTTTGTTTGTTTGTTCTTTGTTTTTTACAAAGAAAAACCTGTTTGTACCTGGATGATTGAGCATGAACTTTGATGAATTCTCTGTTTTTAGCAAGTCAAATCAATTATTCTCATCCCAAGCTGTACTGTTAACCTTGTGTTAACCTTTCATATGACAAATAAACATAACTTGAACTTGAACTATATACAACAACACACCAAAATGGAATTGGTATCTCACCTATTTTTCAAGTTGTCATGCTTATGTTAGAGTATTTTAATGTTTATCATCTAAAACTTATAGTATGAAACAATGTATCTGTTCACTCCCTGAGAAATATTTGTCTTACACAATACTTGTTTACTGAAGAAACATAAGATCAAAAGAATGTTCTTTGTTTCAAGACTTGTTGTTCTTGCCTCGGTCAAAACTGACCACATCTATTGTGTGAAAACTGTTTGAACCTGTTTTGTTGTAAAAAATAAACACCCACCAAATGAATAAAAAATGTTGGTGTAGGCCTTGGCAAATTGTACTTTGTTCTCCGCTTTTTAGTAGATGATTCCCACTAAGCAAAGTTCAGTTCCCTGTGTTAACTCTTGTCATTTGTCTGATCATCTTAGTTAGAAGCTGCAGGGTTGGTTTGAAAACCCATCATTTCTCTGGTGCTGTGGACCTGGGATTTCCTCGATGGTCTTCGATGAAGGCAAGCTGAAAGTCTGTGCGCACGGCTATCTCAAGCCCTAGAGGATTGGTCCGTTTCCTGCCAGGCCAGCTTTCATAGGCATGAAATCGAGAGCTATCGTGACAGATTGACTGATGCCAAATGAACATCACACACTTGACAAGGAGTGAGTATAAATAGGAATTCCTTGTATGTTGAAAAATATAGTACATAACTAGTTAAAAGCTGAACCTAGACCTCATGATTTTAAAAAGTGAGAATTCTATTTTCTAAAGTTAATAGATATGATTGTACACGAGTATTAACTGTAGGATCAAGACCTTTATGTTTTATGTGTGAGGAAAATTTAGTCAAAACCTGAAAAACAGTAAGACTAATTTTACCAAGAACTTTATTGGCTACGAGTGCGGTTCAGCTAAAAATAGGACATTTTAGATGCGTAGATTGTTTTAAAATTGTTTTGTGTATGTGAGTATGTATGTGACACTGAATGCATGCATGAATGAGAAAAAAAACATAACGCAGATAGACATAACTGACAATTGTAGGTAGTAGTAGAGGGTAAGACAAGTAGGCCTGACTGACAGAAACAATGCTTGTTAAATCGGAGGACAAATGAAACCAGACCCGTCAGTCACCCTTCCCCACATGACATGCCTGCAAAATATAGCCACACCTGAAAACCTTTGGCTAACCAGACAAGACTCTACAGACACACCCAATTAGCCAACAAATGGTATATTGCCTGTTGCAGATAGCTCTGTGTACAACCTTGGTTTGGAGAAATAGAGTTTAATTAGGTTTATAAATAAATATCAGCAGCACTTGGTTGGCCTTGTTGTTGTTTTTAGTGCTTTATGAATAAAGTGACATAAATGAACAGTTTACATACATGAATGCAGCTGAGATTCAGAGAGCAGAATTTCAGTTGGATGAGGAGAACAGGGACGAGTCAAAGGTCACAGAGACAACAGACAAGTGCACCTGAAGTTGTAAGGGAAGATAGAGATGGCAGGTCAGTTGATAGGAACATTAAGAGAGGTGTCAGAGGATGAGATAACTTGCAATGGTTTTGTTATGGCCAGCTGAGGTGGCTCAGCATCAGCTACACTGTAAGAAATGTCCGTAGAATTTACATTGAAACTATGTAAAATCACAACATAAAAATACTGTAAAATGGAAAGCATAAATGTTTTGTTTAATTCACAGTTAACCTTTGTAAACTGTTAAACAATCTTTTTACGTTGTTTGCACAACAAAACTATGTGCGAATAATCAAATATATTTGTTAAAACTACAAATCGTGGTAAAAAACACAAAAAAATACTGTAATGGCTATAACAAAACAATTTTGTTAATATGACATTAAAATGCTGGAAAAACTAAAGTTTTGAACTGTTTTTGAAAATACAAATACAAAGGTAAATCACTTTACAAACTTCTGCTGTACTTTTAACATGATTGATGGAAGAATAATGACAAAAATAAGTTTGCATAGAGCACGAGACCTGAGTTTGCAGGTCGCTTTTGTAAATGAGCCCTCGAGGCTCTATGAGATTTACCTGACTAAATAAAGGTTGAATGAATGAATGAAAAGATAGTGATTTGTATACTTTTAAAGATAGTGATTTGTATATTTTTTTAAAGTTAGAAACAAAATGTTAAGTGTTGTAAGTCATGTGACCACGTTGGGTGGGGGAGAGGGGTTGAACTAAAAACGTTTTTCTTTCTTTCTACTAAAAAGAAACTGTCCAGATGAACTGATTGAGAATGAGCGGGTTTTTCTTTTAGTTTCTGCAAACACATTGCCTGGGACCAGAGCCTTTCTCGCTGAGCTCGGTAGGTGGCGGTATGCACCTTTACGTTGCTTGCGATCCGCCATGATAGAAAAGAAGAAGAAGAAGAACTGGCCTCGTCACGTTCACGGCTGCAGCTAGCCAGATACAGTACTGCTGTTTGGAGGAGCGGAGAAGAAATTTTCTAAAAACTTTTTACATCTTGTTTTGGAGTCTTTGGCTGTTGATTCAGAGAAAATAACATTTCCACGTAAGCTTTACGTTTACTTTTTTCCTACCGGGAATGTCTGCTGAACTGTTAGCGCATGTTGTAAGCTAATGTTAGCATATGTTATAAGCTAATTTAAGCACATGTTGCAAGCTAAGCTAAGCACATGTAATAAGCTAATGTTAGCACATGTTGTTCTAAGCTAGTGCCGTTAGCTTTTAAGACTGCTACACCAATGTGTGATAAATCACACACCCACCAAATTTTCTTAAATGATGACCTGCGTCTTTTGCACAAAGAAACTGGACACTTTAACTTAGGGTATATGCTACATTGCAAAGTGCATGGAATGAGCCTCGTTGTCTTTTCAAGTGTGTTGGTGCTAACTGTAGTCAAACATTTACAACTTACTCTGCTTTCAAGGGTCATTTTTATCATTTACATAATGCACCTGCGCCACAAGCTACAGCCGTTGTTGCCGATTTAAAATGCGCGGTTGCATTATGTGCCCACCATTTTCTCATGATGGTGAAAGAGCTAGTGTCTCACTTAAATGACCATATTGGAGAGGGCAGGTCAGTGTCATGCCCAGTTAAAGGTTGTAAGAATGTCTTTACAAAGAAGTCGTCATTTACTTCTCATATGTGTAGGAAGCATAAAGCATGCTCCCCTGATAGTATTGATGACATGTACATGGAAACTTGCCCTCAGTCCTCAAGTGCACTTGCCAGCACAGATAATTCTGAAAACACACATGAAGCCATGCAAGCAGCCAGTGAAGCTATTGACATGCCAGAGAATGATAGTGACTCATATCTCAGAAATGTGTGTGTCTTTTAACTTAAACTGCAAGGGCAGATGCTCATACCTGCTTCTACTATAAAAATTATTGTTGAGGAAATGCAAAATATTCACGAGTTAGGTCAAGCCTACACCATATCGAAAGTAATGTCCTTATTAAAAAATATGAGCCTAACAGACGAAGTGATCTGTCAAATCTGTGACTGCATGAAAACGTCTGATTTGTTCTCTGCCTGTCATCAGGGACAATTAAGAACAGTGTATTCCAGAAACCAGACATTCACAAAAATGTTTAAATATACAGAACCCAGAACAATAAAATGTTAGTAGAAAATGTTAACACTCAGAATGTGATCTAAATAATGAAAAATGTGTTGGTGAAATATTTTAACATATTATCCCTCTGGAGTGAGGGTGAAACGTTTCTGCTAAAAAGAAACTGTCCAGATGAACTGATTGAGAATGAGCGGATTTGATACCTGGACTATTGAGAATTAACTTTCTTGTCTTATTTTAACATATTATTTTACACTTTGTGCCCCATGCACAATGTTCTAAACAGGCATAGACATCTTCTTATATTGTACATTGTAAACCTTTTTTTTCCTCTCTGTAATTTACAGACCTGAAAACAGCTCACTTTCGTCTGATGAAGCTTAACCTGCCCAATTGCTGTCATTGCTCTCAGTTTCACCCCAAAGTTCAGCATCTACCTCATCCAGCAGCCCACAGCTTGACTCGCACTGGGAGGACAATTTTGAAATTCCATGGACTAAATTTCAAGAAGAACTGTAAAAAAGTATCAAGTGCCTCAGAGAGGAGTGGCCATTTTTGTTTGATGAAATTGGCATGTCGATCCACTTCAAGGAACTCACTGGGAACGACCTCAAGGAGACCTTCATATGCAACTTGGATTTGAAGGGAAAAAGGCTCCTCAACTACCTGACCCCTGTTTGTGTCAAGAACAACAAGAAGTTCCTTCAGACTTATGCAAGACTTCAGAGGCTACGGGGACAGCAGAGTGGCTGCTCAGAGGATGTGAAAGAGATGGTCCTGCTTCTCCTCAACTACTTTCATGAGAAGGAGGAGTCCATGTTCTTCTATGTACCGGTAGATGAAACGAGTCTGGCAGAAGATGTGCAACTGGAGCAAGTGGCTCTAATGCCAACCATCATTGTCTGTGGTAAGTCTGCTTCATATCTAATTTATTACGTTGTACTACTAATGGATTTTCTCATGCGAGTATAGGACCTAATAATATATACGGTACCCTGTTCAATTATTATTTTTTCTTTATAGGACAGTCATGCTATTCCTCAACAAGGTACATGCTGAGTCTGGACCGGACCCTTATCAACACAAACATCCCCTCCTTCGTTTCTGCGTTGTGCCTGATGTTCGGGAGCTACTATTGTTTCAACATCCATTATCCGTCTGAGCTGGCTTCAACTCTGGAATTGCTTCAAAGGTAAATAAATATGGCTTGCTTTCAATTTGTAATACTATAAAACAATATGTATTTTACCCAGATGCATGCTCAATAATCCAGGTAGAAAAATCTAGAAAAGCTAAGTCTGGTCCTCTGGACATAAAAAAAAAAAAAAAAACTCTAGAAACGTTTAATCTTTCGTCTGAAAGACTTCTTCAGTCTGAGGTGCTGTATTCAGCTCAGTCTTATAGCACCTGCTCACAGTGGATCAACCAGTTTGCAGATGACAGCCTGAAACCAGCTGCTCCCATGATCAAGGAGGACCATCAGCCTAACGATGGATTGTTAGCACCCTGATGGTTGTTTGCTATTCACAGAGGGCTGAGTGATACTAGCAATAACAGCATTGTAAGATGGGGACAGTTGAACCCGGAGGCCTCCACCTCTGTTTAATGATGGACGGTTTCTTTTCACAAAGATGGCCACGTTCGTAGGAACACTGGTTTGAGAGAGGAGTAAAGGAGGCCATCTTTGTGAAAAGAAACCGTCCATAATTAAACAGAGGTGGAGGCCTCCGGGTTCAACTGTCTCCCTCTTACAATGCTGTTATTGCTAGTATCACTCAGCCCTCTGTGAATAGCAATAACCATCAGGGTGTTAACGATCTATCGTTAGGCTGATGGTCCTCCTTGATCATGTGAGCAACTGGTTTTGTCTGTCATCAGCCAACTGGTTGATCCACTGTGAGAAGGTGATATTTATAAGACTGAGCTGAATACAGCAACTCAGGCCCTGTTTACACAGACACTGTGGGGGGAAACGGAGGTTTTGGGTATGTTAATTAGATGAAAAGTTTTGCGTTGACATGGGTCCGCTCGAATCTCCCCCCTCCCTCATGCCCCCCCTCCTCCTTTCATGAATTCACTGTACAGTAGTTACCATGCCCGGTCATTAGTTAGCGCTGTGGATTTTTGAACCTTCACCCACTGTGCATGCGTGCTGGTGAACCTTCACCCACTGCACATGCGTGCTGCCTCACTCTGCTGGCAGACTGCTGCGTTCTTCTGGACTAAACGTTGAGCTATCAACAAGTTAACAACAAGTTAAAGCTGAATTTTGGATAAGAGTCGACAGATTTGACACCAAGTGGGACCTCTTCATCTAACAAGCTGCACACCAGACGCTGAGTGGACTGTGGACCAGAACAGAGTTGACGAGGATGATGTCGGACTTTACTCCATGAAAAACATGACTTACAGCAGGTAAATCAACGTTCTTAATTTAATTTTTGCTTGTGTTTACTTTGATCACACAACAACGAACTGAGCTTTTATTTATTTCTTTTTTTCTGCGAGGTGGAGAAGCTGTCGTTCCAACAGGCGGACCGGTTCTGATGGGGTCCAGATGAAAACACAGCAAGAGTCTAGTTCATTAACATATTTACAGTTCAGTTAACGTGTTTTAATAGTGTTCAGTTAAATTCTCAGTGTTTGTGTGACGTACAGTTTGTGGTGTTGAATGAATAAATAAATAAACCTGGTGTCTTCATTTTACGTTACGCATTGTTTAAATAACGTAACGAGTCCAGATAGATAGCTCAGATTACTATATATCTCCCACGCTAACATAAATACTGTTATTGTTAAACTGTTATTATATAGCACATATTTTGCAGCGTGACACGTGAAATGTCTGCCTGCCCTGACTGTCCGAGCATGCGTGCTGCGCGCATGTGTTCAAACAAAAGATCAGCGGGAGATGTTTACATTATCAACGGGGGGTCAGCGAAAAACCTCCACTCTGCAGGGTGAGTTCAAAAACCATCGGAGTCAAAGAGGGGGCCCAATGGACTCATGTCAATGATAAGCACATCCGCAGAGATAAAGGAGCGGTTCCACTCAAAATACGCGCCGTGTAAACAGGGCCTCAGACTGAGGAAGTCTTTCGAACGAAAGACGACAATGGCCCTCATTCACGAAAATGTTCGTATTTTTATCCTAAATTTATCCTACTTTTGTTCGTACGAAGCGTTCATACGAACATGCCACGTCAGATTCAACAAAGTCTTCTATCCTCAGGAAAAGTGTGTAAATGGGTTGCGTAAATATGATGAATCCCACCTGTTCCAACCACCTGCGCGTGCACGCGGAGAGGTCATTTACATAATTCCCACCCCTCAAAACGCCATATAAGGCTACGTTTCCTGCCTCGGAGGCAAAACGTGTTTGTGCATAAAATGACAGCGAAAAGTAAAAAAGAAGAACTCTACCGGTGCGGAGATTGAAGTTTTGCTCTCCTTGATCGAGAAAAGTAAATCTGTCCTTATTAGCAGCGTCACTCATGGGAGTAAATGACCAACTAATGACAAAGAATGTCTGTTTATAAGAAATGTGGACCTTAAAATATACACGTGTACTGGTGGCTAACTGGTTAAAACATTGCACTGTTATCGAGATTTCGTGGGTTCGATTCCCACAAGGTATGCCTATTTTTTTTCCCTTCCTTCTTTAGATTATTTATTCATTCCAGATTAAAGACTTTATGCTTCATTTCTTGTTGTATTGTAAATAGTTTTCTTGTGTTTTTTAAATCTGGAATGAATTAAAAGGAGAAAAAAAAAACGTTGTCCCATGTGGGACTCGAACCCATAAAGTTCTGCACTACGACGCAACGCTTTACTGATTGAGCTATCTGACAGCTATGACTGCGACAGGAGGTCAACCTAAAGTCTGCGTTACCGAGACAAATTAAACTTACATTAATTCATAATTTAAGTTGGTTTTAGTTTGAGATCTTCATATTAATATTGTAGTGTTAGAAAACGGCATTGATAACAAATTGATTTTAATTTAAATACTTTAATAAGTTACCATACCATACCATACCATTTTATTTATAAAGCACTTTAAACAGGAACAAGTCCACACCAAAGTGCTGGACAAACAAACACGCAACACATACAATGAAGTACAACATGAAAAACATAAAAACATTGCAGATCATAAATCAAACGATCCAGTACACATCAGCTGGCATTGAAAGCGATGGAGTAGTAGTGAGTTTTTAACCGGGATTTGAAAACCGAGAGGTTTTAAGTTAGTCATTATTATAAGTTAGTCATTATTACATTTAAAAATATAATTCGACTTCAAACAAAACCTATTGTCAAGACCAATTGTGGTGCGTGACTTTTTTAAACTCTAAATATTTTCTAAATAATGAAATATTAAGTTATTAGTGGAGAAATTCCGTCTGGATGACAGCAGACTGACGCTCCTAAAATATACGACAGGTCCGGACCACTCGTAAATTTTGTTCGTATCTGAAAAAAATCGTAGGATACGAAAACATTGTTGAATGCCGCAAATGATCCTAAATCACTCGTACGCACAGTTTAAGAACAAATCTGTGCGTACGAACGGTTCGTGAATGAGGGCCAATGTTTCTACTTTTTTGTTTTGTTTTTTTGAATGTCCAGAGGACCAAACTTAGCTTTTTTAAATATGTATTTTACTTTACTGAAACTTCTAAATAATTATGATGGTCGTCTTTTCTTTTAACAGGTGTTTTTTTCGAATAAATCCAGAAAAGGGAACCAAAGTGGAGAACAAAAACTCAAGTGTCGTCTCAACGTGAACCCCCGAGTCCTCACCCTGATACAGGAAATCACCGATCACGAGTGGTGTGACACCTAAATAAGGACTCTCTCTGTGGACTCAACTTGTTCAATGAAGAGGTATGCAAGTTTTTGTTTTTTGGACTGTTGGCAGGAAAAAA
>JBBPBX010064907.1:0-14117 GCA_038048925.1 Garcialebias charrua | reverse complement strand
GGGGGGGGGACCTTAGTCAACACAAGAATGGCAATAATTGAGTTCATTTTACAAATGGTAGGCTAAATTTGGTGTGGTAGTAGCTGAGTTATCCACAACACATTATCTAAGTACTATCTCAACAGATGTCCTAATATCACATAAAACTGTGTACAGTATAATGTAATTCACAAGGTTTTACCAAACTGTCTGTAATGCTGTCTCTTCTCATCTTAGGATGGTTTTGGCTGAAAAGGTGGAATATTCGATTTGAAATGTACCGTAGTTTTAAAGTTTTCTCATTTAGAAGTCACGCATAAACAAATGACAAGGTTTGTCTCAAACAACTTACTGTACAAGTAAACCCATCTGCTTTACTCAATTTTTGAAGCAATTCCAGGTTTCACATAACGAGCTGTAAATTTGTGAATGGAAACTTTTTGTGTTGCTAACTTTTAGGAAAGCATGTTGCCTGAAAATCTGAATAAAAAAACAAAAACAAAAAAACAAGTATACTTGTGACAAGCATGTACAAGTAAAGCCACTATGGGAATACCGGTAGTCCTTGTAAAACGTGAAATTCTGTCTTTCATTTCTTAATAACATGGCTGTGTAGTCAGACTGTGCAAGGTGTTAAAAATAGACACATCTAATATTTAAGTGAAATATGATCTATATAATACAAAACTGTTGTCAGTGTTAGACAAAATGTCTTCATTCACAAAGTCTCCATTCCTTTCAACAGCAATGTCTTTAACATTTACACTGAATGCTCCAGATGGAGCTCCAAGTCTTTTCGTTAGTTCCTTTCATCTTTTATTTTTTATTTTTTATATAAATTGGCATCTTTCTCTGTTTTTTCTTTCTGTATTTCTTTCTTTCTTTTTTCAGTATAAATAAGTTTAGGGTCAAATACTGAACTAGCTTCAAAATGGCTGATGAACGTATAAATACAAAGTCATAATTTGTTCCTGGGGTTAAATTTACCAATAAAAATACTAATCTTACTTATAATTACAGATACTCTGTCTTACTCATGCACATGTCCATGTAGAAAAGTTTTACTGAAATTTTAACACGAGTTACATAGAGAAACTTGTTCATTACATTTTGTACGAGAGAAAGAGCAAAATAATGTGCTGTGAGGAGGAACTTTGTCAAAGCATAGGACATCACATAGTCTGTACTGAACGTGCTGCTGGCCATGACAGAAACGTAAGAGGTGGGTGAAGAGCAGCTCAGTTTAGTTTAGATACACATTTAGTTCATCTGCACAGAGAGCGGGGAGACAGGGGTGAGGGCAGAGGGGTTAACAAGGCAGAGGGAATAATACCAGCGCTGGCAGCTCAGTGCGTCACTGCCTTCTAGGACACACACACAGACACAAACACACACACAGCAGGTGAGAAGGACACAGACTGCTCAGTATGCAGCCCTGACATTGTCCACATCTGATACGGGACATTAGCCCCTAACTCCCTCCATACACCACTGCCCTTCACTTTATATTACTTTATGTTAATAGAAAAATATTACATACAACATCATTTGTCTTTGTTACCACGGCACCCCACAACTGATTTAAATGCATGTGTTTACCTCTACAGACAGGTGAAGACATGGGGAAGGGTGGGTGACTGACTCATCTGTGGCTGCGTGTGCACGTGTGTCAACGTGGGGGGTAATATGTGTGGCTGTGTGTGTTTGAAATGCGAAGTGTACGAATGCGAACATCAAGTTCTGATTTATTGATCTGACCCACCTCTCACCAGGACTGGGCTGTAGCCTATAAATAGTTCCAGACAAGAGAGTGCTGCTGTGAAAATGGGCGATGAGTGCTAGACTACGACTGCCAGCACCCAGAACTTTACATCGGACCTATTATCTCAGGCTTGCAATTTATTCATTTAACAAAGAACAAAACACCCATTCAACTTAAAGATCCACTGACATGATTTTTCTACTACGGTATTCATCAAATTGCTCAATATATATATATTTTATCATTTAAATATGTTCGTTTTTGCAAACAAAATGATAAATCACTTTAATTTTGCTTTAAAAGTGATTTTGAACTTCAAGCCGTGTTTAATCATGGGAAATCCGATTACACGAACGCACCATCTGTGACGTAGTGTGCAGAGTGTGAGGCAGAGCTCTGGGCTTGTCACAGTGCGCGGGTGTGAGCAGCTCGACATGAAGGTAAGTCTGATACAGCATCAGACCTAAATTAGATCCTGTTGTTTCTTGTTCCATCACCCAAACTATTTTCTGCTTCCCAAAATGAAGACAAATAGCTCAAATCTTCACATAGATTGCTAAATTCGTCGGGTTTTAAATTGTCCGCTATTAAAGAGACCAGAGCCCTCTGCCTCACACTCTGCACACTACGTCACAGATGGTGCATTCGCGTGTAATTGGATTTCCCATGATTAAACATGGCTTGAAGTTCAAAATCACTTTTAAAGCAAAATTAAAGTGATTTATCATTTTGTTTGCAAAAACGAACATATTTAAATGATAAAATATATATTTTTTGAGCAATTTGATGAAGCTCTCGGCCCTGACCTTTCTAAATGATTTTCAGTATCTGTTGGAATCCTGGCAAAAACCAATGCAGATTTGTTCCTGTTTTTGATTTTGTACATCTTCCTTATAATGTTCGCTGGTTTTTGCTACTTTTCTTTTGTTTATTGTTCAATGTATTTGTATCATTGCTGTTCATCATTCTTTAGTTTGTAGCAGGTCGCTTTCGTAAATGAGCCCTCGAGGCTCAATGAGATTTACCTGACTAAATAAAGGTTGAATGAATGAATGAATATTTAAATGATAAAATATATATATTTTGAGCAATTTGATGAATAGTAGAAAAATCATGTCAGTGGACCTTTAAGCTTAGATAGGTATCTTTTTATATTCTTTTTTCGTTTTTTTTACTGTTGAAACTGTCTATAATTATGGATGTACATATTATTGTCTTTTTGGCATCAAGTTAATGATGAAGATTGTCTTATGGGTAAAAGACCATAAATTACCTCAACTGCACAAGAAAACGTTAGTCCAGCCTTAGAAATCACCTAAGACCAAGGCTCAAAATATTTTTTTCATGCTTTAAGTATTAGATACATCTAAACTATTAAGAGCAGGCAGTGCGTATGGGATTTGTCAGTGTTGCTAAGGAGTCATTTATGAGGGTTGCTGATAAAAAGGTGGAACTACAGTAACTAATCCATTATTTGACCAGTGAACTTGGAGCTGATAGTCCGTTCCAACTGCATCATCTTTGTGAGATGTTGAAAAGTACACATAAGGTAGTATTTCACTGAGTTGTGACTCTTTTAGACTGGTTTGTGAATGACATACAAAAGAGAATCTCACAAATGTCACAAAAAGTTTGCGAGGGTTCCGATTTCCTCACGTGAGAAGCTTGCAGTTTTGTCTTTTGAATTTCGAACAGGGAATTAGTGTGACAAAGTTTCTCTCAAAAATAATTACGGTAACTTAAAAATTAGTCCAAATCAGCTGATCTCTATAATTGCACTCCAGTAGAATAAATCATAAATGTAGGGGGCAGCTGCCAATGTGGGTAAAAGTGGGCTGAGATGAGTACCATGTGGGCAGAGGTCAGTAGCAGAATGATGGGCTTGACGTAGAATATAGTTTTGTAAGCTGTGCACACAAAATCAGGTAATGATTTTCAAAAAATTGGCAGTGGTAAACAGAGCCACATCATCTGCTGGTCATATGGTCGTAAACAGAATTCAGTGAGACTACAACTCAAAATGTTTGAGTCATCAACTACTGTAGTGCACTGAAGTGCAGACAAAAAGAAAGGAATAAAAAACACAAACAAGTGTTCAGTAAATATAATATCTGTGCTCCCTCAAACCTACTGGAAAATAGAACGGAAGTCATCAGATGAGAGAAAGCTGAGTGTGTAAAACTAGATGTCACTTTGGAGGATCATACATACATTTAGCACCATTTCACAATAAAAATAGCACAAAGAATGTTCAAAATTTTAAAAAATAAAAGGGGATCCACAGTAAGATATACAGGTTTGTGTCCAAAATTTCCATCCATCCATTATCAGAACAAGCGCTCAATACAAAAACAACTGGACTTTATTTGTTGCAGAAAACGTTTCACCCTTTATCCGAAGGGCTTTTTCAATTCAAAAGAGCAGCTGTGAAACAGAAGTTTTATACAGGCAACATGCCACGCATGTTTTATCATGTCCTGGACGACTGAGAATCTTCACCAGCATCCATCCATTATCTTTACCCACTTCTCATTTCTGAGTCGTGGGAGTTGCTGGTGTTCCATGTCCAGTAGTCACTGTGTGAGAGACGGGGGATACTCTGGACATGTTGAAAGTCCATCATGGGGTTACATAGAAACAAACAAGACATACAACCACTCACAACCCCATTCACACTAACTTTAGTTACCAATTAGCCTAACATTAGGGGTGTAACGATACACAAAACTCACGAGACGAGACGAGACAAATCACAGATCTCGCGAGAACGAGACGAGATTTTAATATTAGTTCAAGAAAACTTCAAAGATCGGTTTTATGCCGCAAAAAGGCTTTTATTCTGTTTTAACATGTATTACAAACCCAACTGATGTCTTCATTTTACTGATTGAATCTCCTTAGACCTTAGAACGTTCAACTTTGTTTAAAAAAATAGATATTCACGCAGGACTTTCCAAAAATTGAACATAAATATCCGCATCAGCACTGACTCTGCAGCCGTCACTCACCAGTGTTGCCAGATTGGGCGGTTCACCGCGATTTTCCTTCTGACTTTTGCGGGTAGAGATTGCTTTGGGTGGGTGGGACTCTATCTGGCAACACCGGTCACACCGGTGTTTACACGCGTGTCTTTACATTCGGGGCAGCGTCGGCAGCGCCGGGACCCTCCATCAATGTAGAGGCGTCTGCGGCACCCTCCATCAGTAGTTGGGGCGTCTTCTGTAGCAACTTCATCCGGCGAAGCCATGCTGTCCGTGACTCTGACTTGCTAGGGGCTCTGCTAGCATTAGCATTAGCGTCTCGCGAGACAACGTTACCTCTCAACGAGAGATATCGCGGGAGTTTAATATCGCGAGATCTCGTACAACGAGATCTCGTTACATGCCTACCTAACATGCATGTTTTTTGGTCTGTGGGAAGAAACCAGAGTACCCAGAGAAAACCCACACATGCACGGAGAGAATATGCAAACTCCACCCAGAAATGTCCCTGGCCGGAATTTGATCCTTCAAGCTTCTTGCTGAGAGGCAACATCACTACAAACTCTGCCACTGTGCCACCCAGTGTCCAAAAATTGATTACTTGGAACGTGTGAAAAAGCAGAAAGTGAAGTATTGCAAAGCACTTTGAATAGCAACTAGAGAAAAGCATCCCATACATCCATAGGACATTGTACTTTCTAAGAACTGCTAGGAGCACAGTAAAATGTATCACAACCTCCAAAGGCCTAACAACTATATCTCTTGGTATGTTGCTGGAATAAATGAATTCTAAAAAGTTTAGATCTAAACAACACATTCTGTTTTTCTATAAAGTAACACAGGAAAGCAGGAATACCAGACTTACTTCCAACTTTTTTGCATTAACTGCCTCATGAAAGCATAATGTGGAAAAGACATCTGACAGACAGGTCGATGTCAGACTGTCTCATGCTCCAGCATCTCACCTCTGACGTCCTCGCCACCTTAGAGGTCACCCAGGCATAGCCTTATGGGGGGGTTGTGTGTTTGGACTGTTTGTCATTACCATATTCTCTGTGGGCTATCATCAGTGTTCCCATTAATCCATAAATCAATGGATCTATGCTGGGCTGTAACAGAGGCTGAAAGCTCTCAGCCATATCGACCTGTCATTTTAAACCCACACGATCACAGGACTTTAATGTAAATGCCACCGTAACATCAGTCAAACTAACAATTTACATTCATGTTATCCATCTACATGTACCGAGGCAGGAGGAACCCCTCCTGCCACGGATGGAAAGGATGATTATTATTTTGACCTGTGTTTTAGTGGTTGCCAGGTTTACAGGTGCAAGGACTTGTACTTCATATCACAGCTACATGGGTATCATTTGGCCTTGTGAAGCTATTGATCTTGTAAATGTGGATACATTGTCATACATGTAAATCATGCAGTATTAACAGAGTTCGAGGGCCTTCTCCTATAAGCAATCCTGCACTCTGTCATTTCCAGACACTCCCATAACTCTGCTCACGCAATTCTCCAACTACAACAACTACAACGTGTGCACGAAGGGTGTGCTGTGACTGTATATGATGTGTGTGTATGTGTGTGTGCTTACAGCATATAGAACTCAATCCCTTTAGTGCTGATTACGAAGGTGTAGATTGATAGTTGGCCATGACATGGTGTTTAATCATATTGGCATTCCAAAGCAAAGAAAAATGGCAGTTGTTATGAATTAGCACGCTGACATCATGTAGGGTCATTCATTAGCATTTGTTCAGAAACTGAGAATAGATTCAATAAACTGAGAAAAACGCATCTCCAATTCGACCATCATGTTCTAAGCAAGATTGAAAACTAACTGGAACAAAGAAGAAAAAAATAGTTACCAGTATCTTTTACTGTAGACACAAAATTATTAGCAGGATACAGTACTTGGGCTTCTGGAATGCTGGTGGGCATGTCCCGACTAATGCAGGTTTTTACAGCTACTCTAAACTCACTTGGACACAAAAGGAATACATGTCTCCCACTACACACATACAGGGACACACATAATAAACAAAACAGGAGAGCACAGAGGATGGGATGGTGGAAAAAGGTACAAGAGCTTGTACTCATTACAATCAATTAGGGTCAAGTCGAGAGCAGAGCTGAGTGTTGAGAGGAGGGGAGGGAAACGGGTGGGGAGGACAGAAGAACAGAAAGGGTTGGGGGTGACAGCTTGGCAAATTCAAAACGAGGCCCAATTAAAGTAAAAGCAAGAAGGCACAGGAAAACACAGATCTATAGAAAATACTCATTCACTTAATGAAAAAGCATCCATTTCACTGCAGAAGAGGCCAAAATCAAATAAATGAATGTTTACATAAAAATATATTAATCTGCTATTTTGAGAGACCAGTGTGAGGGGTTGAAACTGGGCCAACAAACCAGAACTACCAACAGTCCTGATGTTCAAACCTCGGCAGTGGTCCCCAATCCAAGTCCTCGAGAGTCCGTATCCAACAGTTTTCATCTATTTCTCTGCTTCAGCGTACTCAATTTGAAAGAATGAGTGATTAACAGGCAGAGCATGAAGACCTGCTGAATGTGATCAGTTAACAAAGAGCACGTCCTGTTAGGTAAAGACACAATCTAATCATGTAACTGTAGCATGACTTGTTTCTGTCTTCACAAACAAAAATATAAAATTAAAAAGTGTTTGAAACAAATCGTGGTAGAAATAAACAAGACACTAATGTCTGATGCTTTAGTCACTGGGAAATAACAAACCAGAGATGGTGAACACGACTGAAAATAATTTCAGACAGAGGTTAGAGATGAAGCTTGTATCGACACCTCTCTGCTCTCTGTTGTGCAGCCAACATGCAACAAGAACAATGCATTGAATTTTCACAAATGTTGGCACAAATCTGAGTGGTGCTATATTTAACAATTAAACAATGCTTAATTTCAAAGAAGGAATGCTATTTTATTTTTTAAACATTGATTTAAAAAAACTAGTAGTTTTGTTGTATTATTTTTTCTTTTGGCTCCTAGTTGAACTGCTAATTCAAATAGGTTTAAATAAATATAGTCTCAGTTCACATGGAATTGGCAATTTTACACAACTTAAAAAAAAAACATATTTTTACAATACAGTAGATAAATATAAAACTAAGGCAAGTGCTCAGAATTTTTTTTGTTAGTTTTACAGTTCGTATTAAGACCCACTCTACCTGGGACAATGACAACTAATATGAAACTCCATTTTCAGTTTGCCAAGCTTGCTTGATCAATAAATGTTAAAGTCTCACTGCCATCTTGATAAATCACATTATCATCACATAAAAAACAGCTGCCGTTACAGACTTTGGTCCATTCATTCATCCATCTAGTTCCTTTACTCGCTTTTTCAAGTTGTGGGGAGTTGGTGCCAGTCTTGGGCAGCCACTGTGTGAGAGACGGGTTACACCACGGACATGTCACAAATCCACCAGAGGGACACACACAGAGAAATGAGACAAACAACATATGCTCACTCACACCTAGGGACAATTTTGAGTTACCAATGAAACATGCATGTTTCTGCTATGTGGGAGGAAACTAGAAAACCTGGAGAAACCCCACATAGAGAACATGCAAACTCCACACATAGGCCTTAAGGCAATCCTGTGACCTCCTTGCTGTCAGGCATCAGCGCTAACCTCTTTGCCACTGCGTCAGCTTAAATTGAACAAAATCAGAGTTAACCATATAAATATCTGTCAAAACAGTTGGAAAAAGAGGATTTGCAGATGTTTTAATCGACTAAAAGTCACTTGTGGGCTTCATTCTGAGAATCGTAGCTGGATGTGATCTGAAGTTTTGTCACCAAATCTTAATGAATAATTATTAAAGACGTGTAAAAACTGAATCCACAGCTTGTAAAGCCTTATCTTTAGTGGATAAGTGTTATGGACGCAAACTCATTGCAGTAAGCACTCAACATCATAAACCTCTTTCTCTCTCCCACTCTTACTCAGACATGACAAACACCCACACAAAGTGCAGGACTGTGTGTGTTTGACTCATCTAAGTGAGATAATCCAGTTTTCCGGATGAATTCGCCTTTGTGTCCCGAGGGCAGAGATTAAGATAGATATTTAACAAACAAGAAGAGCTACTCTCCCCTCAGCTGCCTGTTTCTGCCTCAGTATCAGCCTCAGCCGTTCCCCTTCACACCTTCCTCTGCCTGTGGCTGAGCCAGGCTTGTTGCTCCTCAGCTGGGACAGAAGACGTCACTGTGCTTGCTCCGAAGCAGTGCACGTCCTGAGCAGCCCATTGATCCAAACACTGTGCCTTAAGGCTTCAAATTAGATATAAAATAAAACAAGTCATAAGCAATGTTTTATAAACCACTTATTTTTGAATATGATCCATATATGATTACAACACAAAAAGAGATCTGAAGAAACCTGAATAATTTTTGTTATTCTGTTACATTTTAATATATCCCATAAACATACAAATCATCAATACTCTATTTTGTACATTTTTCTGAGAAACTTCTTTCACATGCACACAAATCCAAGGCATATAAATGACCAGATTTTTTCAAAGATATTTTTGTACAATATCTCCAACAGCAGTCATATTCCTCAGGCATGTGTTTTTGAAATACAGTGGTCCCTCGCTTCTTCGCGGTTCAACTTTCACAGTTTTTCAACGATTGCCAACTTTAATATTACTCACATGACTGGGATGGTACGGGATAAAAAGTTACCGAAAAATACTTCAAACAGGTGCCGCCATTTAGTAGTTTTCTTTCAATAAGCCTAAACTGTGACGCCAGTCAAAAGAACTACTGTACACTACCCAGAAGCCAACAGTGCTTCCGGCCGCTGTTTGCTCCCGAAATGGAGGGAAAGTTTTGCAATGCAAAGTCAGAAGTAACAATCTATTTATCAAAATCACAGAACTGGCAGGAAATATCATGATGCATGCTCAATAGTCCAGGTAGGAAAATCTAAAAAAGTAATGTCAGGTCCTCTGGACGGGTTCAAAAAATAAAACAATTGTAGAAAAGTTTAGTCTTTCATCCGAAAGAAGAAGTCTTTTGGATGAAAGACTAAACGTTTCTACATTTTTTTGTTTTTTGAACCCATCCAGAGGACCTGACTTAACTTTTTTAGAACTGTCAAGAAAGTCTCAAATAATCCTGAAGCTTTCTGAAGCTCAATTATCCATGTGCACATCAACCTGGACGGGGCGGTGGGCTTTGTCACTGCAGGGTAGGTCTGCCGAACCAGAACCGAGCCTG
This sequence comes from Garcialebias charrua, assembly GCA_038048925.1. Taxonomy (NCBI): domain Eukaryota; kingdom Metazoa; phylum Chordata; class Actinopteri; order Cyprinodontiformes; family Rivulidae; genus Garcialebias; species Garcialebias charrua. The sequence goes on along the minus strand of JBBPBX010064907.1, from coordinate 4,122 downwards.
ACCAGACCCGAGCTGCTGTTCTGCAGAGCTGGTGAATAAAATGTTGCAGTACTGTGCAGTACATTTATGTATGTTGTTAAAATTACATAGGTTTAACAGTTTAGAACATTGCAAGAGTGTGGAAAGGGTTTTTAAAGCCTTAAAATATATTTAAATCCAGTACTAAAATAAATACAGCGTTCCTACTTCACGGTTCTTCACCTGTCACAGGGGTGTCTGGAACGTAACCCCCGCGATAATCAAGGGACAACTGTACTATTTGTGTTTAGTTTTTTTTTTTGGCAGGGGTTTGGGGGGTGCATAAAAAAACATTTTAATAAACTAACATTTGAATATGAAAATGACAATCAAGTAAATTGCAGAGTCCTAAAACAGTTCAGGCCAGAGCTTCAGTAACCGTGTTTCCATCCATTTTCATTTCGAATTTTGAGCTAATTTTTGAAATCTCGCAAATATGTAATTACAAATTAATGCGAAGCAGAAGTGTTTCCATCAACTGGCTTGAATCGCATCTACCGGGCCACGCACAGCGTCATTACGTCAGACGTCAGCGTTACGCATGTCTACAGTAAACAGGAAGTAGCGGTTGAAAACAGAACCCGGCCACACATCTCGTCAAAATGGAGAGAATATTTCAGGTACGTGTTGCTATCGGGCAAGTTGTATTTATTCTGTCATGCCAACTAGTTTTAGCGATGTTACATGTTGTCCGGAGCGGAAACAGCTGATCAGTCACATGACGTGAATGTTCGCTACGGCAGAACTGAGTCGGCAAATCTGTTTCCATCTGTCGTTTTGCGCATCTGCTCATTTTCGAAGATCCCAAAAACCACCTCAAGCGAGCGTATAAACTTTTTGGCGAATTTGAGGAAGTAAATTCGGATTTTGCCGTTTCCATTAAGCTTTTCTGCTGCGATACTTCAAAATGCGCATCTAGAAACCTTGATGGAAACACGGCTTATGAGAGTGAGAGTCAATGGGGTTTGTTGGCTTTGTTGCAAATCTCCATGTTCTCTGTGCAGGAGGACAACTAAAGGAGAGCCACACCACCCCCACACCCCATCCTGCCCCAGACCAACCCCTTAGCAACTTTCCCTGCCTCTGCTACTGATTCACATACTCCCTTTTCCTTTTACACACGCACACACAAACACAAACTTCACATACAAACAAACAAAAAAAAGCACATAAATGCACACATGCGCGCACACACAGTCCCACTCCTCATTACACACACCGAGTGCGCAGCAGTGAGAGATTGTGGCGAGTGAACGGGAGCGGTGCTTTGGTGTAATGGGAGGAAATGTTGGTGTTTCATCTGGAATTGATGAAGTCTTGTTTCAGGAGCTCTCCCCGGAGCAGAGCCGCTGTGCGCTGGCTGAGTAAATGAAAGGAGCAGCCCAGACTGGACCGGAGGAGCAGAGAGCCAGTCAATAGAGCTGCTGGAGAATCGTACAGAGACTCACAGTTTTAAGAGTGCAAGAGGGCTGCTTCACATTATAAAACTTGATAGCAGTACTGGACTGGCAATAGAGACAGAAACAGGCACAGTAACTGTCTAAAACTGACCATTATTACGAGCTGTAAAAAACTAAAGAAACACCAGTCCTCTAAGCAAACAAAAAAACAACGCAACATTTATTTCACAAGATTTCCTTTTAGGCTTTAGCTGTGATACTGGGACACCAAGCACATCAGTTTGTCATGAAGCTTCAGTGGAGTCTTATCTTGACTTGCTTCTCCACACAAAACCCTGAGCTCTGACAAACCCTGACCTGGTGAGCAAAGACAAGCAGAAGACCTGTGCACGTTTCTGGAATGATGTAAGAGGCCTTAGATCTAATAAAACCAATGTAGAGGCTGATGTAAATGCTTGTTCTAATAAAACCTTTGTGTTAGGGGGTGTGCAGAAGGAGATTTAAGTGCTTGTTATAATCAGGATCAACTTGGTGTGTCTGTCCTCCCCAGTCAGAGAGTGTTGTCTCAGGTTAGGCAGACAGAGATGAAAGGAGGAGGAGGAGGTCACCTCTACAGACAGACCATAATCTAGAATACTAAGTGTTGTAAAGATTGAGATCAAATAGGCGCAGTACAGACTTATAAATGGACTGCTTGATGTTGAGCAAAACAAAAGCAATATAAAGTTTATCGAAATTTTATGATCCATTATCTTCACGACTTAATTGGTTTACACAATGTTGATTACCGGTAAGCCTATTTACCCTTTAGTGAGCTCTTATAGGTTTAGAGTATGCCAGATTTTTTCTTCTTCTTATATTTGTGGCAACATTTGAACATTAAAACATGAGTTTTTGTTTTGTTTCCCATAGCAAAAAATAACAAAGCACTGAATCTACAGGATTTTTTTTAAATATGTTGACATTTTTAAACACGTCTGGTGCAAATTCCTGATGCAAACTCTGATATATGGTAAATGGTAAATGGACTGTACTTATATAGTACAGTATACTATCTAATCAAGATACTTAAAGCTCTTCACCACACAATCTGTGCCCTCATTTACCTACACACACATACATACAGCACTCTACTACATCTCTACAAAGTTAATTGACCTTTCGCAAAACCCCGCCCCCAACCGGCCATTGTCCAATCACACGTCACTAGCATCTCCGGCTATGTAAGCTAGGTCCGACATTCTACAAGATGGTGAAGCGATGCGCCTATGGATTGTGTAAATCAGACAGCAGGTATCCCAAGAGTTTGTCTGGTGGAGTCTTGTTTTTTCCCTTCCCAAAGCCGAAAACACAACTGGAACGGTGTCAACAATGGATAAAACAGTGTGGAAGGCCTCACTCCCAGCTTAATGTCTCGAAGATAAACAAGCATTCGTATGTATGCTCAAAGGTAAGACAAACATTCATTGTGACTGTCCTGCTCTAGAAGTAATAATTATAATTTCAAGAAAGGTTATTATTAATATTCATTGTTGTGTATTATTTTGGATATAATTTTTAGAAGATTACCCTCTTACGTTTAGTAAGCTCATTAGCATTAGCTAACTTTAGCGAATGTTTACATTAGTTCACTGTCGGGTCTCGATGCTGTGAACCCTATACGATATCATGTTTAGTCAGTTTCACTACATAAACTTGACTAGCTAATTAACATTTTCTCTTTTAACAAGCATCTTGAATCGTTTTTTTTTATATCTGTCATTTAGCATTTTGTAAATGGAAAGCCCACCCCTGAGTATCCCAACCCAGTAGTTGCATTACAAGTGCAGAACCAGACCAGGGAGCAACTTGGAGGCTGTCGAAAGCCACCCAAACATCGGTATGCCTTCATGCTAGTTATATTATATTTAAAATACACTAGCTACATAACTATGGCTAGTTGCACTTAATGTTACACCACTTTAAAGAGCAGCAGGTAAATAGACAATTAAAAAATACAGTAGTAAATGGGAATTGAATACTTGTATATTGCACTTAAGTCACTGTAAATAAGAACATGTTTACCAACTTGCAGGTTTAATCAATAACAATCATGTACAAAATGTGTATACAGATGCAGTTTCATTGAGCCGAATGCTTCCAGCTCCACATCTTGTGCTGATGATGATGAAGAAGAGAGTCAACAGCATGCTGATGACTATGGTGAGTGAGATGTATATTGTTAATTAGTACTGTTTTAAAATGATTGTAAGGCTGCCCTGGATATCTAAACTCTCTGTATTGTGCTGAATGATGGAATACGCAGAAATAAATTTCTGGCAGTGAATCTCTCTCATTTTATTATAACATTCACTCTGAGAGGCTGAAACAAACAATCATACAACAATGTCGAATGCAATGGAACAAAATCCAAAAGTACTGAAATAACTGATTTATTTCACTGGCATGTTACATAGTAGTCAAAGAAAAATACATCAAGCTTGCTCTTCATTTCTTCCCATTTTGCAACATCAAAGTGTATTCTTTCCAGGTGGTAGTCCTCTTCACATTTAATAAAGAAATCACACCATGACATACCTGTGAGCCCAAGCTGACCCATTATTTGGTAATGGTAGGCATGACACTCTTTTAGTTTATAGGTACCATCTGCCTGCTTGTAAAGGTAGGGGCACTCTGTGAAGCTGTTCTTAGAAGGGCACTTAAT
>JBBPBX010064906.1:0-10581 GCA_038048925.1 Garcialebias charrua | reverse complement strand
AATATTGTACTTGGATTTTGGAAACTATATACTTTAAGACATAAACAAAATAAAAAATGAAACAACATAAATAACCCAGCTCTGGTTAGAGATTTACAGCTCAACATAATTCACAGTAGAAACTCCCTTCAAAGTTGAAATGAGTCACATAAAGTTTGACTTTACGAGGCTGAACAGGCATTTTGATGTCTTTAATGATTTTTACACAGTCACAGTTTAAATGTTATGAATTTGAGTGGGATTTTTGCTGACATGTTTAACTTCATGTGATGTCATGCCTTTGACTTTTAAGCTGTCTAAGCTTTCTTCAAACTCATCACTTCTTATGTCGTTTAGACCTTAAAAATAGATGTGTTTTACTTGTTTTTCCAGGTGTATGTCTCAGTGCTATAGATATGATTTTCTTCTAAAGCACCCCAAAGTACAGATTGCACACATCCAAACTCTTGACTTCGGAGCTCAGAATATTCTCTTTAAAACTGGAAATTAATGTTCTTTTAATGTAGCATATCTCCAACATTGAAAACTGTGTAGACCCATAATAATTGAAACCTGTGACCATCAGTGTTTTACTGCTTTATGTTCTATTTTTATATTTGGAACAGGAGCTGTTTGTCTGAGCCTCCCTTTCTTGTGTGTTTCTGCCTACCTGAAGTGCTGCTGTGTATTACCACTCCTCACTCTGCTCCCTTCTTCACAAAAAAGGTGGAAATCTGCATGGATACGAGTGACTGCACAAATTCTGACTCACTGACTCCTGTATTAGCAGCAAACTCTTCTTTCTTATTGTTTTTCCATCATGGTTGGCTGGATAAGGATATAGAATTGCAGACTTCAAGACCACTAAAACTTTTCAAGTAAGATATTAAAAGAGAAACAGGACGAGGCAGAAGTTTAAAAGTAAAATGTATAGGCTTTTACAATTGGGTTTTTAGCTTTGTCATATTACTATTATGGAAGTTCGTCACACCTATCAACATTTCTTAAAGCTTTCTTTGTTTCCCTGGTCCAATGTTATCATTTCACTGCAGCGGTATTCATAATTCATTGTGGAGGTAAAGATAATGCATGGATGGATGGATGGATGGATGGATGGATGGATGGATGTTTTTTGTGGTCTTCTTGACTTTCCCATGTGAAAAAGAGGTTAAAGATGGATTTCCCCTTCAAAGTTTAAAAAAAGTGTCCCATTCTTGGGTGCACAATGTGAACACTAATACAGGAATTGGCACAGTGAAGCCTCAAAGGCCTTGGCACAAAAGCCAGTACAAATTGAAGAGATAGAAGTGCAAACTCATTAGCTTTACCAGGTTTCCAATCCCAGCATTTTTTAAATATGCTGCATGCCTCAGTCTGCAGAGCTCTCATCTGATGAGACTTGTTTTACACGACTTCAAAGGATCCAGTTCTGCTTTTGAACTTCTTTCTGATGGCTTTCTTTTTCTTTAGCTGATATGTTTAGGCAGAGCGTATGTGCCAATTTATGTTTAACAAACTGCTTTTGTAACACTTAATGAATTTGGCACAAGACGCTAAGCTTTTCTGGAAGGTTGTATTGTTCGTAGCGCCACTTGTTGTTCTGAAATCCTTTTTGTGTGTTTTTGTTGCAGTGCGACAAGCTCCTTTCACCACACTTTCTTCAAGCACTTCTTTGGAGAGAGTGAAGTGATCTGATGGAATGTGCTGCAGCACACATGGCACTACTTGACTTTTGTGTTTAGAGGCAGAGCCAATTACCATCCCTCTGGTTTGATCTGCTTCAACATGTGCACAGTTTGTGACGATTTTTTAAGCCCAAATCTGAAACAGCACGTTGTTTTTCGACATGTTTGACCTCAAAATACCCCTGGTGTTGCACGCCAGCACAAAAGCCCTGTTTGGTGACTCTGAAATTGCAAATTCTCTTGTCACAGACGCGCAACAAAAGCAACGCAAATAAAGCTCTTCTGCTTTATCCAGTCTGAATAAAATAAAATAAAGTGATATTTGCTTTGTTTCTTGTTTGGTCTCTGCTGCTGCTGTATCGAGGATTTAATCTGCAGTTTGGTATTATGATTGCACTCAATCCAGGATTCATTTATGAAAGTGACTGGATTCAAAAGTGCAGCACACGCATTCGCTGCACCCCAGCTATCAGTGCGCTCCACTTTTAATCGTTCCCCTGGGTACACCATATGGGAAATGTTGAAAGATATACTGCTGTCATTTATGATTTCTCTTTTTTTGCCCCTTTCTCTCATTCTCTCTCTCTTTGAAATGTGCTGCCTTGCACAAAGATGATGTAGGTAAGATATTACCCTATTATCCCATTATGAAGCGTACCTCAGAATCTGCAGCTTTCATTTGCAGACAGCTCGTCTCCTGCACTATTTTCATTCTGTTGCGAGGAAAAGCTCCACTGTGGTGCTGCACCACCATCTGCTGGGATTATACAGGCAGAGTCCACTGCAGCAAGTGCACACTTCCTCTTCTCTGCCTCTGTGAAGCAAAGATTGATTCCTATGTCTGTCACTGATGAGATTGGACAACTGCTGTGCTGAAATTAGCAGCGGCCTGATTAAAAAAATATAAATTACTCTTATCTCCCTGAACACAAAATACAACAACTGACTGAGAAAAAATACATTGGAGCTGAGTGAACAAATCTCCCACTGATGTGGCTAAAAACTGACAGCTCCCATTTCTGATGAAACTGTTGTCTGGCAGTGCAGCAGAGAGGAGGGCTGCACACAACCAACAGCCACAGCTGTTAGGCTTTTCTAAGAGGTAGAGTAACACATTATGAACAATTATGCATCAAAAATTAATAGCAGGCAATTGTGCAGGCAACCAGCCAGCTGTGATAGCTTTATATAACCCAAACTGGATGAATTTAAAAAAAAAAAGAAAATTTGCAGACTCACACACACACATACACACTAAACCCTCCAATTTGTGCTTCTGTCTTTAAAACAGTTTAACAAATTGCCATGACATAGTATAATGTAATACTCCATCCAGTCTGTCACATTGTTAATCTGTGCAGCTTGGCTTTCATTCAGGTGCTGGATATTGAGTTCAATCATTGGTGAAAGTGCTTTCACAAAGATTCATTGAGTTAAGCCCGCATGCATAAAGAAGATGGAGAATAGCTGGGAGCACTTTGTATGTTCACTTTACATAATGCCTTTAATTTTACTACATCTGCTACTAAACCCAGAGGATAGTTCAATCAGCAGACTGTATACAGTGGGGTTTAATGTGCACCCGATGCATGGAGGATCATTAACGTAAATATGTGAACAACAAATTCAACATACGTTAACACTCATTATCAAAAGAGCCGTGTGTTTCTTAAGAGGCTCGTGCCGCATTCGTTGTGATGTGTGTGATGAAGAAAAATACAAATCTTCGTCTCCAGTCACACACTGTGACGTGGCTTCACTAGAAGAGAGCAGCTTTGAAACAACAACAATAAGAAGAAAATGTGTCTCTTTTTTTTCTGCCATGCTGGGGGTGAGGGGAGAGTTTATCTTGAGCCATTTTGGATGCTGACATTTAGAGGAATACACTGTTCAAGCAGCATCCTGCTACCTCTAGATAACAGCTACACACCCAAAGCTCCAGAAGAGATTCAGACACAGGTTAATATTTCATCCTGTGCAGCTGTGCATATACATTAAACTAAATCGATCCATGCATGTCTTGACTTGCTCCCTGGTTACTGCTGTGAATAGTAATCTCTGGCTCCAAGATGATAAACAGTCTCTGCTGCCATCTAGAGGTATTTAAAGCTACTCTGCTACATTGATGTATTCATCATTTAAAAAAAGCTTATTTATATCGAGACCTGCAGCGAGCACCCACACAAACACAGGCTGCCTTCCCTGTCAACCAGGAGAAGGCAGACCAGTAATGCTTTTGCCTGTGTGTGTGTGTGTGTGTGTGTGTGTGTGTGTGTGTGTGTTTGTTTATATTTGTTACCCTGTAAGGCCCATTTTTCCAACACATACGATGCCATGAGGACCAATTAACTGCTCCCTATGGGGCCCAAAACCTGGGCCCCATAAGAAGCAATTGGTGGGTTAGGGGTTAGGTTTAGGACTAAGGTGTGAATTGAGGATGGGTTAGGTTTAAGGGCACTCTGCTCCTGTTTCCTGGAATATCTTGCAAAAAGATCTGAAGCTCTCGACCTTGACCTCTCTAAGTGGCTACAATGTCAAGTTCCCGGGAGGAAAAAAAAAACAGACATGTTTTATGATTGTCTATTTTCTTTGTTGTCCACTTTTGTCATCACTCTTTTGTTAAAATCAGGTCTCTCTTGTAAATGAGTCCCCAAGGCTCAATGGGATTAACCTGTATAAATAAAGGTTGAATGAAGTAAAGGGTCAGGCTTAGCTATTTAAATGAACGAAAAATGAATGAAAGTCAATGCAAAGTCCCTGTAAAGACATAAGGACAAAATGTGTTTGTGTTAGCAAAATGTCTTGTGATTCATTTAACAGATTTTAAAGCAACTTTCAAAAAGTAATCACTGGATGTTCATTTAAACTAGGGGTGCACCGATAAATCGGCCGGCCGATTTATCGGCCCCGATTTCCTTAATTTTGTGAAATCGGCCAATGCTTGCATGAGAAACCGATTTTACAGATTTCTTTAGTTTTAACAACAATTGTCTAAACTTCGTTTATATTTCAGAGCACTACCTTGTGACCAGTTAAAACAAGTTTGTATTGTTTCTAGAATATTGTTCAAGGTCTGTTTTTCAACAAAATAAGATTGAAATTTGAAGGTGCATTGTGACCTTACAACATCTAACAGTGTTGCTTATAAAACAAAATCGGTATCGGCCAAAATCGGAATCGGCAGGTCAGACTTTGTAGAAATCGGTGATTGGTGATCGGCCAAAAAACTGCAATCGGTGCACCCCTAATTTAAACCTGATTAACTTCTGAAGAAAACCCAGGTTAAGACGCTTCCATAGCAAAGCAATCCAAGCAAACAACAAAATAAATAGTGTATTCATGTTTACAGATGATGAGCTTAAATTTGGTGTGGTAGTAGCCGAGACTGATCCCTGACTTATAGTCTGAACACCAACTGATCACAGAAGAATGTGTTTAAAACTCTGTTATTTGGCAGTTTGTTAGCAAAATATCTCACAAACCCAAGCAGGATAATGAATGCCCCAGGGACCCATCCCTGCCTGATGCCCTCAATAAGTTTTATGCACGTTTTGATGATCCAAACAGACCAACTAGCACCAGGCTCACCTCATCACCAGACGAGGAGCACCTCAAAGTGACCGCAGCAGAAGTGAGAGGCAGTCTCAGAAGGATCAACCCTCATAAAGCTACGGGTCCAGACAACATCCCAGGGAAAGTTCTGAAGGAATGTGCGGACCAGCTCTGTGAGGTGCTGGCTGACATCTTCACCACCTCACTTGCACTGGAGTCAGTTCCCACCTGCCTGAAGACCGCCACCATCATCCCAGTCCCAAAGAGCTCCACAGTGACTGGTCTGAATGACTATAGACCGGTGGCTCTCACCCCGATAGTCGCTAAATGTTTTGAGAAACTGGTCATGTCCCACATCAAGACAGCCGTCAACATCAACGAGGACCCTCATCAATATGCATACCGTGAGAACCGATCAACAGAGGACGCCATCTCCTCCGTGGTCCACACTGCTCTCACCCACCTGGATCAGAAGGACTCATACGTGCGTCTGCTCTTTGTGGACTTCACATCTGCCTTCAACACCATGATCCCCCAAACTCTGATAGACAAACTATCCACACTTGGACTAAGCCCCTCTATTTGTAACTGGGTCTTAGACTTCTTAACAGACAGACCACAGTCCGTGAAGATCCACAACTTCTCCTCCTCCACCATCACCCTCAGCACTGGCTCTCCTCAAGGATGTGTGCTGAGCCCTCTTCTGTTCACTCTGCTCACATATGATTGTACAGCCACACATCCAGGCTGTCATATTGTTAAGTTTGCAGATGATACAGCTGTGGTGGGATGCATCACAAACAATGATGAGTCCAGCTACAGACAGGAGGTGGAACACCTGGAGAGCTGGTGCAAAGAGAACAACCTTCACATGAATGTGAAGAAGACGAAGGAGATGATTGTGGACTTCAGAAGGAACAAACACACCCACACCCCACTGTATATAGGTGGATCTGCGGTGGAGGTGGTCTCCAGCTACAAATACCTGGGTGTACACATGAATGATAACCTCAGCTGGAGCAATAACACCACCAGCCTGATCAAGAAAGGTCATCAGAGACTCTACTTCCTCAGACGGCTGAGACGAGCCGGTCTGAGAAGCCCAGTCCTCACCTCGTTCTACAGGTGTGCAGTGGAGAGCGTCCTGTGCTCCAGCATCAACGTGTGGCATGGAGGCTGCACAGTTGCAGAGAGAAAAGCTCTGCAGAGAGTGGTGAAGGCTGCACAGAAGTCTGTGGGAGTCAGTCTCCCCACCATCACAGACATTTACACCTCCAGATGCAGAAAAAGAGCCACCTGCATCATGAAAGACCTCACTCACCCAGCACACTCACTCTTTGCACCACTCCCCTCGGGACGGAGGTTGAGGAGCATCAAATGTAGAACCACTAGACTGAGAAACAGCTTCTACCCTGAGGCTGTCAGACTCATGAATAAATAAATAATAAGAATAAACACTGCAAAATGTCACATCATACTGATACTGATCTGTTTCTTGTTGCTGCGTTCATCTGTGACCATCTGCTCATGTTCGTGCTGCTGTTTATAATGATGTTTTTCTACTACATTAGGGCTTAGTGTATTACTAGCTGATGTCTTGTTTACACGACTTCAAAGGATCCAGTTCTGCTTTTGAACTTCTTTCTGATGGCTTTCTTTTTCTTTAGCTGATATGTTTAGGCAGAGCGTATGTGCCAATTTGTGTTTAACCAACTGCTTTTGTAACACTTAATGAATTTGGCACAAGACGCTAAGCTTTTCTGGAAGGTTGTATTGTTCGTAGCGCCACTTGTTGTTCCGAAATCCTTTTTGTGTATTTTTTCGCTTCGCCGTCCCCTCAGCCTGGAACAACTTACAGAAAGATCTGAAACTATCAACATTCATCTCTCCTGGATCCTTTATGTCAACCGTAGTAGAAAATGTCATCAAGAAACTTGACCATTGCAGATGTTTCTAACCACTACTTATCCAATATACATGTCATTGTTGGTTTTTTTTGTCTGCTTGTTTTGTATATAATGTATATAGAAATCTGTCATATCCTGTTGGTTTTGAACTGTCAACATCTGTTTACTGTGATTGTAGTTTTCTTTATTTTCTTTTTGATAAGTGCAAATGCCTATTGCCAATGTGACGTGTGCTGCTGACCACTTGACCAGGTCACCCTTGTAAAAGAGATCTCGATCTCAATGGGCTCTACCTGGTTAAATAAAGGTGATTGATTGATTGATTGATTGTCTCTTAGTTAATCCTAGATGTTATTATTGTTTTTCTCTTGCATTTGTTGTTGGATGTAACTGGGACCCTGTGTACATAATCTCGTTTTCAACACATGTACTACATGCGGTGCAAATGACAATAAATTCTCTCTGACTCTGACTCTGACTCTGATATTTTAAAATGTAGGGGCAGCTGTGGCTGAGTGGTTAGAGCAGTCACCCTCCGATGGGAGAGCTAGGAGAGCTTGGGGTTTCATTCCACCTCCAGTCACATGCCGGAGTGTCCCTGGGCAAGACAATGAACCTTCTTGCCTCCAATGTGTGTCCCATCAATGTATGAATGTGGTCCAAAGAGTTCTGATTGGTCTTTTTAGAATGATTTGTTTGAATAAGTTTGTAGAAATGTAGTAGAGTGCATGCTGTATGAATGTATGTGTGGAGGTAAATGAGGGCACAGATTGTGTTGTAAAAAGCTTTGACTATTTTGATTAAATAGAAAAGCACTATAGAAGTACAGTCCTTTTACCATTTGAACAAATTTTCCCAAAGTAATAATTTGAACTACACCTAAAACAGATTAGCTTTTGGACTTAACCCAACTCAAGATGGCTGACTTATCACACACATATTTAAACCTCATGTAGTTCTACAAATTCAAATTCAAAAATACTTGTACTTTATTAATTCCAAAGGGAAATTAAATGTTGTAACTCGTTATCCTCGTTTCATTAAGAGATGTTAAAGATGCTGATGCAAGCAGGAAATATCTCTTGTAAAGTTCTGTCCCACAGCAGAGCCAAAGAAACTGGCTGCATATGCCATTAGATCCATCCACTAAAACTTGACTGGCTTCTCATTTCCCCTGGGCTGTAGGACTGCTGCCCGAATGCTGGGCAGAACTCCTCCCAGAGCAATGGCTACTCCTCCCAGCAGCCTGCCGAGCTCCTTGTTGCTGTGGACAGCAGCCGGCTGCAGGTGGATATTAGCTGACTGAGCTGTGCGAGAGTTTTCTACATTTCTTTTTAGAAAAAAATGTGACCACCCGGGCTCTCATTTCTCCTCCAACTCATGATCCATCCATCTCACCTCAATCAGTTGCTGTACTGTATTTGACCACTTCAAATCAGTCTCTCTGTCTTCTCTAGAGCAGGTCATGTGCAACCTGAATCCATCTGGTTCCCCCTTTGATGTGGTCCCTCCTCGGCTGCTAAAGGATGCTTTTCCTACTCTAAGTCCTTCCATTCTCGCTATTGTAAATAGCAGTTTATCCACGGGTGTTGTGCCAAAGTGATTAAAACATGCTGCTGTTCAACCTCTCCTGAAAAAAACCCAAACTTTGACCCTTTAGTAGTATCTAACTTCAGGCCTGTCTCCAGACTCCCATTTGTATCTAAACTTCTAGAGAAAAATAGTTGAGTCCCAGTTGAAGTGCTTCCTGGAGGATCACGCTATCCCCGAGTTATTCCAATCTGGCTTCAAATCTCCCCACAGCACTGAAACTGCCCTACTGAAGGTTTTTAATGACATCTTCCTATCCACAGACACTGGTGACTCTGTACTGCTTGTCCTATTGGACCTTACATCCACGTTCGACACCATCGACCATGAGATCCTGATTGCTAGGTTGGAGCAGTGGGTGGGAATCACAGGGTCAGTCCTCTATTGGTTCAGATCCTACCTCTCTGACAGGTCCTTTTGTGTGTCCATCAACAATTTTAGTTCTGCAGTGGCGGCACTTAAATGGGGGGTTCCGCAGGGGTCCATCCTGGGTCCTCTCCTATTCTCCTTATACCTACTGCCACTCGGTGCTAGTTTCCAGAAACACAACATACCTTTCCACTTCTATGCCGATGACTGTCAAATTTACTTCCCCCTAAGACACAATGGTACATGCTCTATTCAACCTCTGCTCGACTGCCTGGCTGACATCAGGGACTGGATGGCTTTAAATTTCTTAAGTTTCAATGATAAGAAGTCTGAAGCCATATTGTTCCTTCCCAATGACACAATCTCGAACCATTGCATCGACCTTTCTGCTCTACCCTTCTGAAAAATAAAAAGTCACAAATCTAGGAGTGATAATGGGTCCTTCCATGAAACTCAACAATCATATAAACATGATCGTTAAATCCTGTTTTTTCCAGCTGAGGCGACTGTCTAAGCTGAAGCCCATATTATAAAAAAATAGCCTGGAGACAGTAATTCACGCATTTATTACATCTAGGCTTGATTACTGTAATTAACTCCTGTTTGGTATCAGTCAGACCACCATTGCACGATTACAACTGGTCCAGAACGCAGCAGCCCGATTTTTAACCAGTACAGGCAAAAGAGAGCACATCACACCAGTCTTGGCCTCCCTGCACTGGCTACCGGTTCATCTTCAAATCCAATTCAAAATTCTCATGTATTTCTACAAATCGCTGAACAGTCTCGCCCCCACCTATCTATCTGATTTGATATAGCGGTATGTCCCACCACGTGCTTTGAGGTCAGAGGACCAGGTACTTTTAAGAATTCCAAGGACTTGTCTTAAACGCAGAGGTGATAGGGCGTTCTCTGTAGCAGGCCCAAGACTCTGGAACGAGTTACTGCTGCTTGTCAGACAGGTCCCCTCCCTATCGGTTCCTTTTCAGTCATGTTCTCTCGGTGCAACATATGCTATGGGAATTGCGCCCCGCGCAATTACCTTAAGGAATACATTCACGCCTTTACGGCAAAGGCGTCAGCATTGCGTCAGAGGCCCCGCCCTCTGGGTATTTAAGCGACTGACGCCCATCCATCTTTCTCTTTTTTGCCCTTCACCTCGCTTAAACCTGAACTACTTCTCTTCACAGGACTTCTCTGTTGTTCATCGTTCAACCAGAGGTGAGCTTGCTCCCTAAACAGAGCGTACGGAGAATTATTCCTGCATACTGCTGGACTAGCGAAAGCTAGTCCGGCACATTTTCTCTTAACCCCAAAGTATTTTCTTCTCCTCTCTCCACAGACTGCTTCGCTCGACGGCGCTAACTGCGCCACAACCGCTACCCCTGCTAACTCGTAGCGGGCTAGCCAGTGAAAGCGACGCGACGGAGGAGATGTCTCAAATTAAAAGAAAAATTATTCTGGAAGGACTCGCTCGTCTTGTCTCGGACATGCCTCCG
>JBBPBX010064905.1:6806-20113 GCA_038048925.1 Garcialebias charrua | reverse complement strand
GTACTTGCTGAATGTATTAACTAATGCAATGGTCTACAATACCATTAAGTGTGCGTACTGTATGCATATTTTCTGTAATACATTAATAGTGTTGAGCCATTTTAATGAACAATGCTGCAGATAATGCATGTTTTTATTGTGTTTACTCTGTGACACAGTTCACACTTGGACTTTTGATTCTGTGTGTCAGAATTTCAGTGATGAGTTAAATACCATTAAGCAAAATAAGAAAGAGGAATGATTATACCTTTGAAAGTTTTTATTTAACACAAAATAAAACCAATGTGTCATTTTAACTGCAGTAAACACATTTAAGTAAAAGTTGTCTGTTTGAAAAAAGGAGCATTAGACACAACTAACAAAGGAATAGATCACTTCAACTCGTTTGTCATCAACTCTAGTTAAAATATTGTCTAGTCAATCTTGTAATGGATCAACAATGAACAATACTTTAACTTCCTGACAACATTTTCAAAACTTGGACCTGAGTGTCGAGACATTTGGAGAAATCTCTTGTCTCCTAACATCCCATGAACTGACACATTTTAATATTGCAGCAAGAATTTCTTGTTCAAGTTCAGAAGAAGTTGGTTTTCAAAGTTTTTGAGTCCATGTCTGGCTCTTTAGGGAGAGAGAATCTGTCCTGCTGTACTGAACAGTCTTTCAATAGTCTTTCAATAATATTTCAATAGTCTTTCAATAATATTTCAATAAAGCCATGGGTGTTGTGTATCTTCTGGATGAATCTTTGTGGTGGAATCCATTTTGTGTGTGTTAGTGGTGCTGTGGGTGCTCCCAGCTAAATGACTTATACACAAGAATATACATCATTGGTCCAGCTCTTCTTGAAGGCAGGTCTAATGTTACCTGTCCACTTTGCAGTGATTCAGTGGCCCAACTCCCCTCTCAACATCAGTTACTTTCAAACTAACGACAAATCAAAAAGTTGCAACGTGAATGTAACTTGTAACTCAACACATTATAGAAATGTAGTGTAGCTGCTCCCACGCTGTCATCACCGCCGCAGCTTGTGGAGACTTCACCGAGGGGCGCGGCTGCCAGGCGACAGCCAGAAGAAACTTCTTGGAACGTGTCGGAGTTTAAAGCTGAACTTCTCGGTGCACTCCGTGAAGAGATGGTGAGCATTTTTAAGACGGAGTTGGAGACGGCGCTGAATAATAATCTGTCCCAGATTAAGTCGGAGCTGCACAGCGTGAAGTCGGAGCTGAATGACAGCATTGTGGCTATTAAGTCGGAGGTGGATACATTAAAGGTGACTGTTGCAGGCATGGAGGGACCGCTGTCTTCATGCACTGATGATGTGATTTCACTCAAGAGTAATTTGGACAAGCTTTCGGTGCAGGTCCTCGCTCTTGATAATAAATGTGAGGAATTAGAGTCAAGATCTCGGCGGAATAATATTAGAATTATTGGATTTCCGGAGGAGCGTAACCCCATCAGCGCTAATATGATTTCCACCCTGCTTAAGGATGCGCTCGGCCTGGATAAGGAACCGGTGGTGGACCGGGCGCACCGATCTCTACAGTCCAGACCGAAGCCGGGTGAGCGGCCCCGCCCTATAATAGCTCGTTTACATTATTATACAGACTGCGCCGACATTCTACAGCGGGCCAGAGTCCAGCAGCGGGTAAAAGTGGGAGACGCCACAATCTCCATCTTCCCTGATTTTACTGCTCGGATTGCAAAAGCCCGTGCAGCTTTCAATGACGTCAGACATCAGCTCAGAGAGGTTCCGGACATACGGTTTGGGCTGCTGCATCCAGCTCGACTTTGCATTACTAAAGGAGGTGTCACGAGAGAGTTTACTTCACCTGTGGAGGCGGCTGCCTTCGTGAAAACACTGAAGACAAAATAAAACTGCCAGCACCACCTTAAAATTAAAACTATGGCTTGACTGTAAGTAAAAGTTTCAATCAGATTTTTCTTTATTTTAAAATGACTTTTGACAGTGGTGGCTGTATTGCTTATTTGAAATATTTTTGATCTTGTTTAGTTTAATATGAAGTGAGTGACGCTGTTCATATTGTTCAGTTTAGGAAAATTTTTGTTTAGGCTTTTTAGGTTGGTCTAAACTTTAGACCAACTGGAGACACAAGAGGATTTGGTGACATGTAATATACTTATTCTGTTATTAAATACACGATCGTTTATATTTGTTTGCAGGAGCTCCAACTGAGTTGGGGTGAATTGAGGTTGATGGTTGGGTTCAAAACCTTAAGTTTAGTCTTTAGGCTTATGACTCCTATTGGAGTTTGCACTGGTATTCCGTCGTTTGGGGATGGGATAATGGTAAGTGCTATCTGGGGGAGGGATGTGGTGTGTTGTGTGTGTGTGTGTTTCTATTTTTTTATTTTATTTTTTTATTCTTTACCTGGTACGTGGGGGCGGAGGCTGAATGTTTCATCAATATTAACGCATATTTTACATGGCTAATGCAAATAACTCAAATGTAAGATTTATTAGCTGGAATATTAGAGGTTTAGGGTGCGCTGTCAAACGAAGTAAGGTGTTATCTCATTTAAAACGTTTGAAACCTGACATTGTTTTTCTACAGGAGACCCATATGAGAATTAAAGACCAGTCTAGACTTAAATGTTCATGGGTTGCAGAGGTACTCCACTCCAGTTTTAATTCAAAGTCTAGAGGGGTTGCTATTTTAATAGGTAAATCTGTACCATTCAAAATGTCTAAAGTCATTTCAGACAAAGATGGCAGATATCTGATAGTATTAGGTACTTTATTCCATGTATCCACCTTGCTAGTTAATGTATATGCTCCCAATTTTGACAATCCTGGTTTTATGAATAAGCTGTTTGAAATTTTGCCATCTTTGAATGACTCTGTTTTGATTTTTGGTGGGGATATGAACTGTACTATAGATCCTCTGTTAGACCGTTCTAAACCTGTTCTAACCCAATCATCAATGGCTAGAACCCTAAATAGTTTCATGTTAAATAATGGTTGTGTTGACCCCTGGAGATCTCATAATCCGAACAATAAGCAATATTCTTTTTATTCACCTGTTCATCAGACTTTTTCACGTATAGATTATTTTTTTATAGATGCTAAACTTATGCCTAAAGTATCAAATGCTACATATCACCCAATCATTATTTCGGATCATGCTCCTGTCTCTTTTGATCTTCAGATTGCACCTGGGCCTCGATATCCCTCTCAATGGCGATTTAACACCTCATTATTATTAGATGATAAATTTCACAAATTTATTACGGACGCAATAGAGGATTTTATTGCACTTAATGATTCTGATTCTGAACCAATTTCTAGGGCGCTCCTGTGGGATTCTTTGAAGGCATATTTACGTGGTCAGATAATTTCATATTCTGCGCATGTGAGGAAATTGAAGATGTCAAAGATTCAGAAGCTTGTATCTGAGTTGGAATTGGTTGATCAACAGCTTGCAGCTACTCCATCTGATAATCTTTCAAAGCGTCGTTTGGTCCTACAAACTGAGCTGGATCTTATTACAACTAATGAGGCGGAGCGCCTTATGCTTCATTCTCGTGCTAGGTATTATGAACATGGAGACAAGCCAAGCAGATTATTAGCTCATCAATTGCGCCGCCAAGCAGCTTCACGTTCAATATGTCGTATTACAGACGGCTCGGGGGTCCAGCAGGAGGACATGCAAACTATTAATTTGGTTTTTTCATCATTTTATGAGTCCCTGTATAAATCTGAACTTCCAACAGATCTGACTGATATGCATAAGTTCCTGGATGAGCTTCAGTTTCCTTCTTTACACCCAGAATTGATTGATCATCTAGAATCTGGTCTGACTATCCAGGAGTTAAATACCTCTTTACAAAATATGCAAAATAATAAAGCTCCGGGACCTGATGGATTCCCATCTGAGTTTTTTAAAGTATTTCAAGCTAAACTTATTCCATTGCTTTATTCTGTCTATGTTGAGTCTCTGTTACTCGGTTCACTTCCCCCTTCACTAAGGCAAGCTTCTATCAGCGTTCTCTTAAAGAAAGACAAGGATCCTGATCTCTGTACCTCCTACCGGCCAATATCTTTAATGAATGTTGACACAAAGATTCTTGCAAAGGCCCTGGCTCAAAGACTTGAAAGAGTTCTCCCAACAATTATCTCCAGGGAGCAAACTGGCTTCATAAAGGGACGTCAACTTTATTACAATGTTCGTACATTGTTGAATGTTATTTATTCGAGGGGGACTTCACTAGCGCCTGAGGTTGTCATAACAATTGACGCTGAGAAGGCATTCGATCGGGTTGAATGGAGTTATTTGTTTGTCGTTTTGGAAAAATTTGGATTTGGTAAAAACTTTATATCGTGGATACGCCTTCTTTACACTTTGCCCTGTGCCAGTATTATTACCAATAATAACAGATCCGGATATTTTCTTTTAAATAGAGGATGCAGACAAGGTTGCCCCCTATCGCCCCTTTTGTTTGCACTTGCAATAGAGCCTTTGAGTATTTTTTTGAGATCCTCTCCAAGTGTTAATGGAATCATCAGGAGCCATACAGAAATAAGATTGTCATTATATGCAGACGATTTGCTTCTATATGTTACTGATCCAATAAGAACTTGTCCCGCAATTGTGAAATTTTTTCACAGATTCGCCCATTTCTCAGGGTATAAAGTTAATGTCATCAAGAGTGAATGCTATCCTGTTAACCACTTGGCCTTACAACTCTCCCAATCGGATGTCCCTTTTAAGCTATGCCCTTCAGGTTTTCGATATCTTGGGGTCAACATAACCAGATCTTTTAAGTCTCTGTACTCTAAAAATTTTCTTTCACTTTTGGTGGACATCAAAAAAGACTTTCAAAAATGGGAATCCCTCCCACTCTCTTTGATAGGGAGAATAAGTACTGTTAAAATGAACATCCTGCCAAAATTTTTGTTTCTTTTTATATGTCTACCTGTATTTTTACCAAAAAGTTTTTTTAATTCTTTAGATTCAGCTATTGGTAATTTTTTGTGGAACGGCAAAACACCCAGAGTAAGACAAAAAACACTTCAGAACTGTAAGTTTCATGGTGGTCTTTGCTTACCAAATTTTCGATTTTATTACTGGGCAGCTAATATTAACAAAATTGCTTTCTGGTCTAATCCCGTTGATATAACCTGGTGTGAATTAGAAATATATTCATGTCCCTCAGCTTCACTTTCAGCTTTGCTTACAGGTCCAACTTCTGTGAATCCCTCAGGCCAAACTACCAACCCCATAGTTGTAGATACATTCCGGATATGGTTTCAGTTTAGGAAACAGTTTAAATTTACAGACCCCATAGTCTTGACCCCAATTTTAAAAAACCCATTGTTTAAACCTGCTCTTACTGATCCAACATTCTCCTTATGGCAGAATAAAGGACTAAAATGTTTCAAAGATTTATTTAGAGAAGGGTTGTTTTGCTCTTTCACTGATTTAGCTTCTAAATTTCATCTCCCACCCTCTCATTTGTTTAGATATTTTCAGATAAGAGCTTGTGCAAAATCCTTATTTCCTAATTTTCCTCATCTGCCTCCTGAACAGCCGTGGAGCGAATTTATACAACTTAACCCATTGCAAGGGTCCTTAATTTCAAAGATTTATAATTCTATTCAATCATATGATGTGTTTTTAACCACAAGCACTAAGAGAGCTTGGGAGCAGGAATTGGGGCTAGTTTTTGATGATCACTGGTGGGAGAAAGCTCTGATGGCTATTCATAATACCTCTATATGTGCCCGCCTGAGTCTGATACAGTTCAAAGTAATATTCAGATGTCATTACTCAAAATCTAGACTGGCACGGATCTACCCTAATGTAATAGATGTTTGTGACCGCTGTGGAGGCTCGCCCTGCAATCTTACACATATGTTTTTTTCGTGCTCAGCCCTTGTGAACTTCTGGCAAATTTATTTTCATACCATATCGATTGTACTTTCGAAAACTATTGACATCTCGGCTTATACTGTCATATTCGGTCTCCCGGAGCAATATAGTCAATACTCCACAAGAGAGTTGAAGGTGATAGCTTTTACTTCTTTGATCGCTAGGCGTCACCTTCTTTGTAATTGGAAATCAACTAAAACTCCATCCAGCACAATGTGGATAAATGAGGTCATGTCCTTTTTGAAAGTGGAGAAAATTAGATATACTAAATCTGGAAATTTGAACAAATTCTACTCTATCTGGCAGCCATTTATGGAATTTGTTGCTTTAATGTAGAAATACAAATTCCCCTGCACACCTAGGTTTCTTTTTTATTTTATTTTATTTTATTTTTTTTTTTTACTTAAAAGTTATTTCAATTTATTTATTTTTATTGTTTTATATTTTATTTACTACTACTTTCACTTTACTGTGTTTCACTATTGGAGGTGTTCTGTATGTGTTTGGTGTTCCTGGGAAAAAAAAAAAAAGGCATGTTAGAGTCAAAGGTGTGAATAGTTTGGTTATCTTCAACACTTTTATACCCTCGAATTTGTAAATACCTTTGTTCTATATGCAAAATATCAATAAAAATATGTGAAAGAAGAATAAAATACTTTTTTTATTTATTTATTTCTTGTTTTGCGTTTGTAGGCGTAGTCATACTCATAAATATAATAATTTAGTCATAGAATAGTCATAAATGATAGTTTGACAGCATTTTTGTACAAATAAATCCGTATAGAGCTAGGATTAGTCCGCCCGTGGTGATTTTATTTTGAAAATACGGATGTGTGCTCGTTCCTTTTCCTGTTGGTGCTACGTAATCTTTAAAAGTTGACTGCGGCACAGCTCCGTCGTCTGGCAGAAATAGAAAAATTTCTAATTTTGACGGACTGCCGTCCGCTCGCCACAGCTCGCCGCCGCCGTGCGGGGCCAGTGTAAGTGCTCTGATTGATTATAATGGGTGTGTATTTGCTGCGGAGGTCGGACCGGAGCGGGGCGGAGCCGGAACGCATGTAGTGTATTTTGGGGGTCAGTCTGTCCAACATGTAGACCAGTGGTCTGTCAGAACATGTAGACCAGTGGTCTGTCAGAACATGTAGACTAGTGGACTGTCAGTCTGTCCAACATGTAGACCAGTGGACTGTCAGTCTGTCCAACATGTAGACCAGTGGACTGTCAGTCTGTCCAACATGTAGACCAGTGGACTGTCAGTCTGTCCAACATGTAGACCAGTGGACTGTCAGTCTGTCCAACATGTAGACCAGTGGACTGTCAGTCTGTCCAACATGTAGACCAGTGGACTGTCAGTCTGTCCAACATGTAGACCAGTGGACTGTCAGTCTGTCCAACATGTAGACCAGTGGACTGTCAGTCTGTCCAACATGTAGACCAGTGGACTGTCAGTCTGTCCAACATGTAGACCAGTGGACTGTCAGTCTGTCCAACATGTAGACCAGTGGACTGTCAGTCTGTCCAACATGTAGACCAGTGGACTGTCAGTCTGTCCAACATGTAGACCAGTGGACTGTCAGTCTGTCCAACATGTAGACCAGTGGACTGTCAGTCTGTCCAACATGTAGACCAGTGGACTGTCAGTCTGTCCAACATGTAGACCAGTGGACTGTCAGTCTGTCCAACATGTAGACCAGTGGACTGTCAGTCTGTCCAACATGTAGACCAGTGGACTGTCAGTCTGTCCAACATGTAGACCAGTGGACTGTCAGTCTGTCCAACATGTAGACCAGTGGACTGTCAGTCTGTCCAACATGTAGACCAGTGGACTGTCAGTCTGTCCAACATGTAGACCAGTGGACTGTCAGTCTGTCCAACATGTAGACCAGTGGACTGTCAGTCTGTCCAACATGTAGACCAGTGGACTGTCAGTCTGTCCAACACGTAGACCAGTGGACTGTCAGTCTGTCCAACATGTAGACCAGTGGACTGTCAGTCTGTCCAACATGTAGACCAGTGGACTGTCAGTCTGTCCAACATGTAGACCTGTGCACTGTCATTCTGTCCAACATGGATCTGATGTTTGGCTCCATGATTTCAGTCTGATGTCATTCAGATATTTTTCTGTTCCAGCTGCTGGAGGACAACATGGTCACTTTTGTGAAGAACGAGCTGAAGAAGATCCAGAAGGTTCTGAGTCCAGATTACCCAGAATGCTTACAGAATCAGAGGGAGGATGATGAGGTGTTGGAGGGTGAGGATGAAGAGCAGAGGAGGAGCAGAGAGGCATTGATGAAGATCACAGATTACTTCCTGAGGAGGATGAAGCAGGATGAGCTGGCTGACCGTCTGCAGAGCAGTAAGAGGATTTCTATAAACATTTAACTTTTGAGATTTCATTGTTGAGATGAATTTATTCTTTAATTAATAAATATTTTGTTTGTTTTTTCATTCAGGACAAGTTGCAGTTTGTCAACGTAACCTTAAATGTTGTGTGAAGAAGAGGTTCCAGTGTGTGTTTGAGGGGATTGCTAAAGCAGGAAACCCAACCCTTCTGAATGAGATCTACACAGAGCTCTACATCACAGAGGGAGGGACTGGAGAGGTCAATGATGAACATGAGGTCAGACAGATTGAAACAGCATCCAGGAAACCACACACACCAGAAACAACCATCAGACAAGAAGACATCTTTCAACTCCCACCTGGAAGACATGAACCAGTCAGAACAGTGATGACAAAGGGAGTGGCTGGCATTGGGAAAACAGTCTTAACACAGAAGTTCACTCTGGACTGGGCTGAAGACAAAGCCAACCAGGACATCCACTTCATGTTTCCATTCACTTTCAGAGAGCTGAACGTGCTGAAAGAGAAGAAGTTCAGCTTGGTGGAACTTGTTCATCACTTCTTTACTGAAACCAAAGAAATGTGCAGCTTTGAAGACTTCCAGCTTGTGTTCATCTTTGATGGTCTGGATGAGTGTCGACTTCCTCTGGACTTCCACAACAATCAGATCCTGACTGATGTTACAGAGTCCACCTCAGTGGATGTGCTGCTGACAAACCTCATCAGGGGGAAACTGCTTCCCTCTGCTCGCCTCTGGATAACCACACGACCTGCAGCAGCCAATCAGATCCCTGCTGAGTGTGTTGGCATGGTGACAGAGGTCAGAGGCTTCACTGACCCACAGAAGGAGGAGTACTTCAGGAAGAGATTCAGAGATGAGGAGCAGGCCAGCAGGATCATCTCCCACATCAAGACATCACGAAGCCTCCACATCATGTGTCACATCCCAGTCTTCTGCTGGATCACTGCTACAGTTCTGGAGGACGTGTTGAAAACCAGAGAGGGAGGAGAGCTGCCCAACACCCTGACTGAGATGTACATCCACTTCCTGCTGGTTCACACCAAAGTCAAGAAGGTCAAGTATGATGGAGGAGCTGAGACAGATCCACCCTGGAGTCCAGAGAGCAGGAAGATGATTGAGTCTCTGGGAAAAGTGGCTTTTGAGCAGCTGCAGAAAGGAAACCTGATCTTCTATGAATCAGACCTGACAGAGTGTGGCATCGATATCAGAGCAGCCTCAGTGTACTCAGGAGTGTTCACACAGATCTTTAAAGAGGAGAGAGGACTGTACCAGGACAAGGTGTTCTGCTTCGTCCATCTGAGTGTTCAGGAGTTTCTGGCTGCTCTTCATGTCCATCTGACCTTCATCAACTCTGGGCTCAATCTGATGGAAGAACATCAAACAAAATCCAAGAGGTCTTTAAGTTTGAAGAAACCAAAACTAAAATATCTCCATCAGAGTGCTGTGGACAAGGCCTTACAGAGTCCAAATGGACACCTGGACTTGTTCCTCCGGTTCCTCCTGGGTCTTTCACTGCAGACCAATCAGACTCTCCTACGAGGCCTGCTGACACAGACAGGAAGTAGCTCACAGACCAATCAGGAAACAGTCCAGTACATCAAGAATCTGATCAGTGAGAAATTGTCTGCAGAGAAAAGCATCAATCTGTTCCACTGTCTGAATGAACTGAATGATGGTTCTCTAGTGGAGGAGATCCAACAGTCTCTGAGTTCAGGAAGTCTCTCCACAGATGAACTGTCTCCTGCTCAGTGGTCAGCTCTGGTCTTCATCTTACTGTCATCTGGAAAAGATCTGGATGTGTTTGACCTGAAGAAATATTCTGCTAAAAAGGAACATCTTGTGAAGCTGTTGCCAGTTCTCAAAGCCTCCAACAAAGCTCTGTGAGTACAGACACAGTGAGATGTTTCTAAATGAATAAGTTAAATGAAACACAGACAGTAAGGTAACGTCATGCAGTGTAAAACATTAAAAAACGTTTTTTGCAAACATCAAGAGTCTGTTTTAGATTTGGGTTTACTCTGTTTCCTCCGGTTTTCTCCCACAGAACAACAACATTCATGTTTGCTTCATTGGTGACTCTAAACTGTCCCTAGGTGTGAGTGAGAGAGTGAATGGTTGCCTCATTTGTCTCCAAGTGTCCTTGTGATGAGCTGGAGACCTGTCCAGGATGTCCCCTGTCTTTCAAACCTCTGTCTTCTGGAGATAGGCAACAGCTCCCTGAAAGCCAGAAAGGACAAGCAGCTAAAGAAACTGGATGTATAGATGATATTTCTATGTGAAGATCTTCCAAGAAGAAACTTCAGGAAAACATGGAAAATTTATTTATTTATTACTTTTTTTGAATCATATTGACCCTGGTTGGCCATTGACCAGAAGAAGGTTTTTATTTTTAGTTAGTTAGAAGCAGACCTTGAGCTGTTTTGATCTTTGCTTTAGTTTCACAACAGAATGCTCCTGCAGATGTTCAGTTGGAGCTGACTGACATTCAGTGTGACTCTGTTCTCAAGCAGAAGTTCACCACGTCCACACTGGACAGCTTCTACAGCTCACTGAAGGAAACACAGTTTACACACATGTTCAGGCACAGACAGGAGGTGTTTGTTTTATTTGGCTCCACTTACATCTGAACAAACATCTCTGTGAAATGACCCTTTACCATCTGTGGAATCAGAAGCTAACTTCAGGTGGTCCTCTGGTGTGACCAAGTTTTTCTGAAGATCTGTTGTCTCTTTTGAGACAGATTATTTTATTGTTTCAGGGAAATTATGTATTTACTCCATGTTTGCTAATCAGTCACTATGTGTCTCTGAAAGATCTTTTCTCCAACTCTGATACAGTTACTTTATTTTGGTAATAAAGTTTTGACCATCACCACACAGCAATAGGCAGCAATAAGAGCACCACAAAGAGCTGCCTTCTGCCTCCTCAACCACAGTTTTCAGTTTTTTTAATAAACTCCTTGTTTAACAATAACATTCTAACTTCAGGATTTATGAGCGTTTATAACTTTTACATACTTATCTGCATTCTCAATTCATAAAAATTAATTCTTACCGTTATGACAAACACGGCAGGCGATGGATGAACAATTGACTCAAAGTTACTCACTGACAAAAATGCTCATGACACATTCATGTGTTTCAGAGCAAAATTAATGTTTCTTATTAAGATGTTAACATTTCTAGCTTACAGTTGCTACTAAAACTAGTATAAAAAGTAATTTACCAACTAAAATACCTTGTTAAACACCAAATACTACAAAAATACATAATTTTTTAGGAGCCTTTTAGGAAACAAACATCTAAATCTCAGTAATAAAAGATTAAAGAGATGTGAGTGTAAACCTGATGATTTAAAACAGACATATAACTGTCAACAACAACATTATTTATGTTGCTGCATAAAGATCAGTCCCATTATTTCCAACTAGTTCCACCCAGCTGATGTCCTGGAGGAAAAACTCCTCCAGTTCCTGATGTCTCATGTCAGACTCATCAGTCTTTACTGGACTCTCTTAGTTTAATAATCAGGACAGAGGACAGAGAGAGAGACATGACTGGAATCAAACCAGCAGCTTTGGTTCCTGCAGAAAACACTGAAGACAATAATCAACAAGGACCCCTCCCTTCACCCCCCAATGACAGCAAAACAAAGCTGCAGCTACGAGAGACACTGATGAGAAATATTTCATCCCATCAAACAGAGAAGATGAACTGAAGCTCTGAAGTGAAGGAAAAAAGTCCAACAGGAAGAGTTCAACTGGTTTCTCTTCTAATCTGAACAGAACTGGTCATTTATCAGGATGAAAGCATTTTCTTTTTATGTATCCTAACAGACTCTATGGCTGTGAACTCTCAGAGACTCACTGTGAAGTTGTGGCCTTAGCTCTGAAGTCCAACCCCTCCCATCTGACAGAACTGGACCTGAGCCACAATGACCTGCAGGATTCAGGAGTGAAGATTCTGTCTGCTGGACTGGAGAGTCCAAACTGTAGACTGGAGAAGCTCAGGTGATTTAAATGACAATTTGTTTTTCACTAAATTCACTTTCAGTTCTTTACTTCAGTTTGATATTTTTACTTCTTTGATTTTTGTGATTTATCTGAACATCAAACAAAATATATGTAAATGTGTCTGTCTGTGAAGAAATGTGATCATTTGTCTCCAAAGGTCCAAAGTGAAGTCCAGATGTCAGAGGGATGTTGTTCTCAGTTGTGTGTAACTTTGGAAGAAGCAGACAGAATTAGTGTCAGACTGCTGAAGCTTCATATTAGTGTCAGCTGAACTCACGAGTGGATTTGTGTCAGGAACAGAGCGTTCACTTTCACTGTGAACAGCAGGATTCACTACTGGTTTCATATGATACATGACTGTTGTTGTTGTTGTTGTTGTTGTTGTTGTTGTTGTTGTTGTTGTTGTTGTTGTTGTTGTTGTTGTTGTTGTTGTTGTTGTTTGTTTGTGGTGGTGGTGGTGGTGTGTGTGTATGTTCATTTGTTTTTTTTTAAATGGTCATAAAATATGCATGGGGAGAACATCTAAACTCCACACAGAAAGACCCCAGTGGGGAAGTGAACCTGCAACCTTCTTGCTGTGAGGCGACAGCTCTAACCACTGCTCCACTGTGCCGCTCCTTATTTCATGAATCATTAAATGTAATTAATTCAGAGTTTCAGGAAATAATCTCTGAATGTTCGTCTACGACTTCTGGACTCAACTCAACTCTAAGTGGTCTCCACAGTAAAACAATCTTAACAAACACAGAACACTGGTTCTGTGTTATCAAATTTCCCACGGACCTTGAACTAAACTTCTAGTGAAGACTGAAAGAAAGCAGCACACCATGATGTTCTCTTCTGTTCAGATGATCATAGACTGTCTTCAGTCACACAAAGAAACATCAGCGCAGCAGAAAGAAACATCTGGATTTAGAAAAAATATGCCAAAACAAAAGAGCTGAGTTCTGAAATTAAGATTTTAGATTTTATATCTCTTTTATTTTAATACATTGATGGATATATTTGCTGCAACTTTTTCCTGAACATGAGCCCAA
>JBBPBX010064904.1:0-20114 GCA_038048925.1 Garcialebias charrua | reverse complement strand
AACCAGAAATGGGAATGAGTCAAGTGTGGACACATACACTGGGTGGTGTAGTGTC
The DNA here is from genome assembly GCA_038048925.1 of Garcialebias charrua. Lineage (NCBI taxonomy): Eukaryota > Metazoa > Chordata > Actinopteri > Cyprinodontiformes > Rivulidae > Garcialebias > Garcialebias charrua. The sequence continues at coordinate 20,059 of JBBPBX010064904.1, read as the reverse complement.
GTTTTGCCAATCTGCATGTGAACCATAGCTATGGCTGTTAGGGTTGTTCTCGTCTCTGCGAGACCCTGTAGCTCAATAGCACATTCCTCAAAGGGTATTTGCCCGTCAACACCGTTGGCGGCGGTCCTCAGCTCCTCGAACAGCTTGGCCGACATAATAGTTATATCAGAACTGCCATCCAGGAGGGCTTCACGCTCAAGGACACCTTCCAGTGTGATGGGCAGGTAGGCTTTCTTAGCCACCCCCCTTTGCATAAAGTTACACAGAAACCTCACAGGTCTTTGTCCACGTTTCTGTTCACGTGTGACTCTGGCTGTGTAATCTTGTTTACTGTCAGCATCTTGTTGGCTGTCAGTATCATGACCTTCAGGATGTCGTTGTTTGTCAGCAATTGGTTTGCTGTCAACATCCATGGCCATGTTGGTAGTAGCGTGCGCTGAGGTCTTGTGAAAGACAGTGCTACACATCGCTCCAGGTCGGTCAATGTTGATAGTGTCATTATCAATGATAATGCCACTCATTGTAACAGGTTGGTCAAGCACAGTAACATTCAAATCTACTGACAAACTACTTACTTCCTCTGTCTCTTCCGAGCATAGAGGTGTTGGGCCATTATTCCGGGACATTCGTGACTCTTTGCCTGTTTCGAACTGTTCAGTTCGAGGCGCGGGAGGTGCAGTTCCAAGGCTCGGGGGTGTCTGTTGGGACAACGCATAGTTACATGAGTATAGGTCCCCATCCTTCAATTTCTTTTGAAGTCCACCCACCGATTGACCTTGGTTTTCACCCATCTGGTTCGATCTGAACCATTTTGGTTTCTTTCTCCCGCGGATACCCCCACTTTGTGGTTTGTCAGGTTGAAAGGTCTGTTTCTTTTCGCCTTTGTTAGGAGAGGGAGTTGATGAACTTGTCCCTTCTAGCTCCAGCGAGTGGGATTTGACCGCTTCATTCGGGGACACCTGTAAGGGTGTTTTGGCTAGCATGTTAGCTGCAAAGACATCCGCAGCACACTCTACTATTTCATTCAAAGATGTTGCTTCTAAATCACCCCAGGCCAAGTTCCATGGCAACTTGAATCTAACATCAGGGATTAGATTATCCCTGAAAACAGATTTGAAAAGCGTCTGCTCTTCCAGGTCAGGTTCCATCATGTCACCTATATACGCCTTCAAAATTCTGGCAAAGAAAAAATATGGATGTTCATCGTTTCTCTGCAAGACATTTCGGGCAGCTGAGTAGTCACCACACAATGAGAAAGATTTTTCCTCTGTGCAAGGTGCAGGGGGAGCCAGTTCATGGCTCCGGGGTTCCTCTTGGTACCCTCTGATGTATGGGTCTTCTAGAGGCACATACTGTATGAGCCTTGGACGCGTACCGTCTTGAACTTCCATCTTTAACTTGATTTTTTGTGAAAATCAATAAGACAGTTCGAATTTTAATGTGTGCAAATAAATCTTCACTTTTAATGCAGCACTGAGTCAATCAAACTAATCAGCTGTCTGGTTTAAGTGTTTCACTGTGTAATAAGTATTTCTATTCATAGGTACCTTCTTCAGGTTTTACCCTCAAATGAATTGTAAAAGTTAAATGCCTTTTTGCAGTGTTAACTTTAAAATATAACTTATTTTTCAACAACAGTTACTAACTAACCCAAGCATGACGTCCGTTTTACTTACTCAAACACTATTTAAAAGATTCGAAATAAATACATTGTTCACACTAAAATGTACCCAGAATGCTGCTCCATTATGCCTTAAAAAAGATGTATTGCAGTTTGGCTAAACTGTTTTGCTGTATTTTGACAGTTATCAGGAGTGAAAGATGGATTACCTTTTTATTTTAAATATTTTTTATTTAAAATAAACTGGAGGTGTTTGTGTGCTTAGCATAACATGACAGATGGCATTCCAAATAAAAATCAGTGACTTTTTATCAATTTGTTGTCTGTTGACATCCTCAAAGTTGTTCTGCTATCTTTGTTTTGATTTTTTGTGAAAATCAAGTCAGCAGATGCTTTCTGTTTATTTTAAATTTTGTATTTAAAATAAACTGGAGTCATTAATTTTACACAGAAAAACGTTAAAAATGCAATTTTTAACTAAAAGTGTACAGTGTACACCAATTCTGTTTAAAATTCAGAGATGTGAAGAGCTTAATGTGGAAATTCTCTGTTCTCCATCATTTTTTTAATTTATTTTATTTAATCTGAAAATCAAATAAAAGATGCTTTTTGAGTGTTATTTCAAATCTCTTCAGTATTTAAAATGAGCATCAATTGTTCGTCTGTACCTCTGTTATTCAAAAATTCTTTATTTAAAATAAACAGGATTTTTTGTTTGTGTACAGAACAATTTTAAAGCTGGTAATTTTTACCATAAAAAATGCTGACTTTATGAGGTGTTGAGAGAAAACTCATCTATTAACGTCCAGCAGGGGGCAGCGTCGAGTATGTTATCACGAAGCGACTGAGTTTAAATCAGTACATGGAAAGAAAACAACCTATTAGGGTTAGTTTTCAGTAAGAACGTGATAATTGCTCGAACCGCGTTCTTGTCAGAGACAAGTTTATGTTGCTAGACAGGGTTGATGGCTTCAGATGAGTGTTTAAGTGTGTGTTCGTGTGTGAACGAGTGTGAACCAGCGAGTGTGACCTGTCACTCAAAGTGCGGCACCTGGAAGTGACGACAAAAATGGGCGGGTCAACGCAGCGTGCGTAGCGCGTCACCAGCTTCTTACGTGAGCGAGGCGGAGCTCGCTACAACATACGTGACGTCAACAAATCAATCACAGCATATGTAGTTCATTCTCCAAGCATTAATGGCGAATGTAGTTTCTACCTTCGACCAATGTAGCGCCGGAAATGACGACAAAGTGGGCTGGTCGCAACGGCGTGCGACGTGATTGACGGCTCACAACAGCGAATCAGCGTTCGCCACAAGAGTGATTGACAGCACACAACAGCGAATCAGCGTTCGCTACAAGAGTGATTCACAGCACACAGCACTCGTATCATCCAATCACAGCTCATAAACAAACATGTAGAACACGTTGCTTAACGTTAGCTTGCACAGCAGACCACAACTTCATAGACTCTTAAAAACAACTCAAACGCTACAATTTAACTTCCCAAAATGCTGAAACATGCGGCGCACATCTAGACAGGCCAACTTAGTCACGCTCAGTAACCCAGCACTGCAGCTGTTGAACAAACACGGACTCTCTCGGAGTCACTTCAAGGTCGGTTCCGTCCACGTTAAAGGAGCAGAACTCGGGTTTCACGAACCACTAACCGACACGTTCTAACAGTATATGCTGCTTCGACCTTCTTTAAAATGTAAAATACCACAACAGCAATCTTGTAGATGTTAAATTAGCTTCCAGGGCAGGCAGTTTGACTCGGCGATCAAACAACAAAGTTCTGTACCGGAGTGTGTGCTTGAACTGGGTCGAAGCCGAACCAGAACTCCCACAGACAACTGGCTGACAAAAACTTCACCTGAATGCTTCCAACAGCGTGTAACAGAGTTGAAACCAATAATAATTTCTCAGCTTTAAATGACAAAAACATGCAGAACCTGCTTGTATCGACACTTCCAGCCAAAATTATTATCCTCAGAGTTTAAAACTTGGATTCCATTATGCAAACATGACGTTACAAGTTCATGACTGAGACCACAGATTTATCAATAAACTTTCAGAAGCCGATACGAGGCCACCAGATGTAAGGGGTTAAAGGGGGTCAGTTTAATACTGACCTCCTTTTTACCTTAATTTACTTATTCAGATTGAATAGTAATTTCACGGATTCTCTTCTTTTTCAGTTTATTCAATATTTCTGTGATCTTTATGATGGATAAATAAACAGAGCCATTAAGTGACAATGGACATTAACTTAGTTTGGTATGCCAGGCGACACTACCATTTATTTAAAATAAATCAACTAAATTAACACCATTACACTTGATTGACATGATTTCACTTTCTTTCAATTCAAATATGTCAGCACACTTAAATTTAACACAACAGACATAAATATTAGATGTTAAGCATATTTAGTCTGTGGGCTCTTTAACTTAAAAAATATAGTTTCCAGCTTAGGTTGAGAGGGAAAAGAAATAGGAGGAAAGATTTAAGAAGGAAATTATCCTGAGCATGAGACCAGAGTGACACTTCTCCTCCGACTTCTGCTAAAATCCAAGTACGTTTTGTAAACAGCCCTTTACCTTTTGACGACAGCCCGGTAAGAGGGAAGACACCAGCCTTCAGATGCACAGAGTCCTTTAGTCCCAGCACGTCCAAAACTGGTTTTAGTTTACGTTTCAACGTCTCCTGGCTTCCGCGTTGGTCATCAGAGAATATGTCAGCTTCAGGCCTCTGACTTCAAGATAAACTTATTCCAAGAAGGAATAGACAAAGTTCTTGATCTTACGCTTGTTCGAAGTAGACTCATAACAGCCTGTTATCAGTCCTTAGCTGAAGACGCCGGTCGTTAGCTCTTGACCACACGTGTCCAGCTCTTGGGAAAGTTCACATCTCTTGGAAGTTTCCAGCAACTCTCTGAAGCCTTTAGCAAAAGCTTAGAACTAGTACTTAAGGAAGGACCAGTCGAGGAGTTCATTTGTCTTATCATACCCAAGGTTAAAGCCAGCAGCAGAGAGAAATGTTTAGGAAAAAAGACAGATAACGCTGGAGCCCTGCTCATGAGACTGTCTCTGAGTTTCTAAACAAAACCGTCCGGTCTCTGTGACCCGAAGGCTTCACCTTTAAACACAGCAGTGAAGACAGTTTAACTCTTGGAGAATGACACAGCTTAAAAGCACACATCATGAAAATGACAAAAGTTATTCTTTTGATCACATTAGGATAAAATCAAAGATAGAAATAGTCTCTTTTGGTGACTATATTTATCAGATTATAGCTAAATGAATGATTTTGTAGTAAATGTCTTGCTTTACTGAGAGGTCAGTAAAGGTCATCACTGGACAGTTCAAAAACCTTAATTTGACCCTGGGTAGGTCCATTACACTCATGAGGAAGTTTTTTCTTTCCACTGTCGCCTTCATGCTTGTTCAAGATGAGTCTGTGACCAAGTTAGAGTCAAAGCAGTCTGCTCCTCAGATAAATAATGTTATTAACTGACTTCTCATGAATGTTTCTGTTCGGTGTCCTGAGACGACTTCTGTTTACTTGGGGCTATATTAATAAACTGGTGAAGATTATCAGTCGTCCAGGACATGGTAAAATCAAAAAGGCGTTCAATACAAGATCAACTGGACTTTATTTTAAAAAGCCTCCTGGATAGGCGTCGAAACGTTTTCTGCACCAATAAAGTCCAGTTGATCTTGTACTGAATGCCTTTTGATTATATTAATAAACTGAATTTATTTTATTTATTGCCTTTTTGTTTCTTTAATTTCTTCCCATGAGCTCTCAGACCAGCCAGCAGCAAGACAGGCCCATCATCAGTAACTGCTGCTCAAGATTTCACGGTTGGAAACGCTCTGTGCCACAACAATGCTGCTGGGAGAATGTCTGGGCTCTGATTGCTGGGAGATCTGTCAAACTGGCCGAGAAACCAGAGTGAACTGGGCCAGTTAGAGAACAGTGCGATATTCACCTTCTCAATGAAAGAAAGTGATTCACTTCATTGATTTTCCATTTAATTAACTTCAATACATTTGCAACAACTGATGCAGCTTCCATTGACCTTATTTAATCACAGCCACATAAAGATCCTACTTAAGAAGGTTATTTCAAAGTAGTCGTATCCCTATTTTTGTCCAGGTTTTACTGTAAATCCAACTGACCCTGAAGATCTTTGGAGCGGTTGGTTATTCTTTGGTTTCACGGGAGCTGTTTATTCAGCAGCATAGGAGCCAAGATGGTGTAGTGGTTAGGGCGTTTGACTTGGGACCCGAAGGACGTGGGTTCGCGTCCCGGCCACTACACATCTTGGGGTGTCTATGAGTGCACACCTATTTCTCCAGCTCCCCGAGCGCCTTCTATGGCTGCTCACTGCACCACCTGGTAGGTGGTTGGGTTAAATGCAGAGACGAATTTCGTCTGTGTATGGGAAACATACGCAGATGACAAGATTAGACAATTATTATTATTATTATTATTATGAAGTGAAGCTGAATATGGCAGCAGGCCAGTGTCTCCTTGGTCTCCTGGGACTCACTGTGTGTTATGTCACTTTAGAGGCACGCTGGTCAGCTCTGCTGCACATGTTCTGCTCTGCTTAGCTCTGGATGACTGCATCCTGTGGTACAAGGCCACTGAGGTGTGCACACGCCTACCGGATGAAGGTCTGTGGCTATAAAGGGTGTCCCGATACTATTTTTTTATTTTTTCAGACCCAGAACAATTACTTCAATTTTGTATTTGCCAGTACTGAGCATGGATACCAAGTGTAGTTAAGGAGTTAATACTAAAATATTACACGATGACTAGAAGCAGCACCTGTGTTTCTTAAAGGGGACCACACATGCAAAATTCACTTTTTAATGTTTTTTTACTAAACTTTGGGTATTTACTTCATAAAAAAACAGTCCTTGTGCCAAAAAAATGCACCCAGTGGTTTATTTACTCTAAGTAGATTTATTTATTTTTGATAAATACACCAGGATTCACACTTCCTGCATTTATTGACGTCACAAGCCGCCAGCCAATCAGATCAAACCTGAGTCCAGCCCCTCACCTAGCAACCCCTGGTTAGGCTCAACCCACTTCTGTATTAAACACATGACTGTTGTTTTTCATGATTTCATCTCATCTTTTGTTTATATGTTCTTAATTTCATGTGTACAGCACTTTGTTGCAGCTGTGTTTTTTTAAATGGCTTTATAAATAAAGTATAATTGTTATTTTTATGTTTTAGTTCAATTTTTAGTGTATTTGCGATCGCTGCCAACGCGCAGCCGGCAAAAATTAAACGAGCGGACCACAGGCGGAAGGACCGGGTTCGACGGGACCCTCTTCCGGCGCGATGGAGCGGAGCTTCAACTGTACAGCCTTGCAGCAGCCTCGCAGCAGGCTCGCAGCAAGAGGACCTTCTCCTTACAGATTAATTTACGGGAGACACTTGGTGAACTTTGTGTTGTCTTCACTGGAACAGCGATAACTCCCAAAATCTCATCGCGTGCAACGAGCGGAGCTGGCGAAAACCGGAAGAGGAACAAGCTAACATTAGCTTCGGATTCGGGTGGTCTAATGCTAAAAGGAGCAGCAAACTGCGGCGCGCTCAGACGGGTTTCGGTAAGTTATCTTAAGCTAACACTAACAGTCAGAGTCAGAGTCAGAGTCAGAGAGAATTTATTGTCATTTGCACCGCATGTAGTACATGTGTTGAAAACGAGATTATGTACACAGGGTCCCAGTTACATCCAACAACAAATGCAAGAGAAATACAATAATAACATCTAGGATTAACTAAGAGAGACATCACATCAGCTAGTAATACACTAAGCCCTAATGTAGTAGAAAAACATCATTATAAACAGCAGCACGAACATGAGCAGATGGTCACAGATGAACGCAGCAACAAGAAACAGATCAGTACAGTATCAGTATGATGTGACATTTTGCAGTGTTTATTCTTATTATTTATTTATTCATGAGTCTGACAGCCTCAGGGTAGAAGCTGTTTCTCAGTCTAGTGGTTCTACATTTGATGCTCCTCAACCTCCGTCCCGAGGGGAGTGGTGCAAAGAGTGAGTGTGCTGGGTGAGTGAGGTCTTTCATGATGCAGGTGGCTCTTTTTCTGCATCTGGAGGTGTAAATGTCTGTGATGGTGGGGAGACTGACTCCCACAGACTTCTGTGCAGCCTTCACCACTCTCTGCAGAGCTTTTCTCTCTGCAACTGTGCAGCCTCCATGCCACACGTTGATGCTGGAGCACAGGACGCTCTCCACTGCACACCTGTAGAACGAGGTGAGGACTGGGCTTCTCAGACCGGCTCGTCTCAGCCGTCTGAGGAAGTAGAGTCTCTGATGACCTTTCTTGATCAGGCTGGTGGTGTTATTGCTCCAGCTGAGGTTATCATTCAAGTGTACACCCAGGTATTTGTAGCTGGAGACCACCTCCACCGCAGATCCACCTATATACAGTGGGGTGTGGGTGTGTTTGTTCCTTCTGAAGTCCACAATCATCTCCTTCGTCTTCTTCACATTCATGTGAAGGTTGTTCTCTTTGCACCAGCTCTCCAGATGTTCCACCTCCTGTCTGTAGCTGGATTCATCATTATCTGTGATGCATCCCACCACAGCTGTATCATCTGCAAACTTAACAATATGACAGCCTGGATGTGTGGCTATACAATCATATGTGAGCAGAGTGAACAGAAGAGGGCTCAGCACACATCCCTGAGGAGAGCCAGTGCTGAGGGTGATGGTGGAGGAGGAGAAGTTGTGGATCTTCACGGACTGTGGTCTGTCTGTTAAGAAGTCTAAGACCCAGTTACAAATAGAGGGGCTTAGTCCAAGTGTGGATAGTTTGTCTATCAGAGTTTGGGGGATCATGGTGTTGAAGGCAGATGTGAAGTCCACAAAGAGCAGACGCACGTATGAGTCCTTCTGATCCAGGTGGGTGAGAGCAGTGTGGACCACGGAGGAGATGGCGTCCTCTGTTGATCGGTTCTCACGATATGCATATTGATGAGGGTCCTCGTTGATGTTGACGGCTGTCTTGATGTGGGACATGACCAGTTTCNCTTAAGCTAACACTAACAGTAAGTCAAATGAGTAATAAAAAAAGAGCTAATTTTAAAACAACAACACATTACAGATACTGGCTGTTACAGAGGGCGTGAACAGATCGTTGAAGGGCGTGGACTTCAAGAAACCGGTCGTTCAAAACGAAAGTTAAAAATGGCAGAATTAAAAAGGGTATAATTGATTATCTAATAATTATTTTGTGCATTAAATTGAAGGAATAGGGTCTGGATATCCCACAGAAATACCATAAAAATTTAAAAAATACATCTGAGGTCCCCTTTAAAATATCTCTAAACTATGGACTTTTAAAAGTTTTAGTCCTTTACTTACAAAGTGGAAGAGAAAATGACCTGAGCCAGCATATAGCTGCACTTTTCTTAGACCTGTCTAAAGCTTTTGACACAGTGGATCATAACATCTTGTGTCATAAGCTCTCAGAAATTGGTTCCTCAGATCACACCATTGGTTAGTTTCCTAACTATCTTTCCGATCAGAGACAATGTGTTCAACATAACGGTACTTCTTCCATTTATTTAACAGTCAACAATGGTGTACCACAAGGCTCAGTCTTAGGACCCACCCTCTTTACAAACTACATGGGTAATGTAGGTCAGAGCATCCCTGATGCATCCTTACATTTCTATGCTGATGACACAGTTGTTTACTGTCGAGCTAAAACAGTTGCTAAGGCTTTCCAGCTTTTGCAATCTGCTTTTGACATCATCCAGTCAGATTTGTTCCGTCTCAAACTTGTCCTAAATGCTGATAAAACCAAAGGGATGCTTTTTTCAAATAGGAAGTCGGTCCCAGCAGTTCTTCCTCTGATTTTATCCTCAAATGGTGTCCCTATTGAGTTTGTTGATTCCTATAAATATTTGGGTATCCTGGTCGATTCGCATCTCTCTTTTAAACTCCACGTGGAAAACCTAGTAAAGAAACTGAAAGTTAAACTGGGTTTCTTTTTCAGAAACAGATCATGTCTAACACTGAATGCTAGGAAACTCCTTGTATCTGTGACTTTCCTTCCCTCCATTGATTATGGTGACATTATCTACATGAATGCTCCTACAAGCACCTGCAGATGTTGGATGCTGTCTATCATGGTGCACTAAGATTCATAACTGGCTGTGATTATTTATTTATTTATTTATTCATTTAATTTAATTTCCATTACTAACACAAATAAAATGAAAAAAAAAAACATAAAATGAAAGGAAGCAGAAGAAGAACATTTCTTATCATATCTGCTCCCTCTTAAACAAAATCAATCCAAACTATCAATTCAAACAATAATCATTCATATATATACAGCAAAATGCATAACTCATCAAAATTTCACGTTTAACAAAATAGACATTAATCAGTTATATATATCTTTCCAACAAAATAGTTTTTATCTTTTTCTTAAATATAAACATTGACTTCACCATTTTCCTCCAAACCATTCCACAGACCCATTCCCTGTATTGTAGTAGACCGACCCTTTAAACTGGTTCTATACTTAGGTTTAACAAAAATATCTATTCCCTTCAAATTATAACAACTCTTCCTTTTTACAAAATATGCTTGAATGTTTGATGGTAGCAAGCAATTCTGAGCTTTAAACATAAGTAGAAGAATATTATAATCCACCAAATCATAAAACTTAAGTAATTTCAATTGACAAAACAGAACATTAGAAGGGTGACAATAACTCTTTCTTGTTATAATTCTTACAGCTCTTTTTTGCAGAATAAAAATAGGCTTTGTTATGGTTTTACATGCTGTACCCCAAACATTGACACAATAAGTTAAATGCGGGACTACAAGTGTATTATAAAGTAAATATAAAGCATCACTGTTTAATAAGTCCCTTACTCTATATAATACTGCATTGGACTTAGATATTTTAATTTTTACAAGATTTATATGCTGTTTCCATGACAGTTTATCATCAATAATTACACCCAGAAACCTCATTCACTCTANTCCAAACCATTCCACAGACCCATTCCCTGTATTGTAGTAGAGCGACCCTTTAAACTGGTTCTATACTTAGGTTTAACAAAAATATCTATTCCCTTCAAATTATAACAACTCTTCCTTTTTACAAAATATGCTTGAATGTTTGATGGTAGCAAGCAATTCTGAGCTTTAAACATAAGTAGAAGAATATTATAATCCACCAAATCATAAAACTTAAGTAATTTCAATTGACAAAACAGAACATTAGAAGGGTGACAATAACGCTTTCTTGTTATAATTCTTACAGCTCTTTTTTTGCAGAATAAAAATAGGCTTTTTATGGTTTTACATGCTGTACCCCAAACATTGACACAATAAGTTAAGTGCGGGACAACACGTATTATAAAGTAAATATAAAGCATCATTGTTTAATAAGTCCCTTACTCTATATAATACTGCATTGGACTTAGATATTTTAATTTTTACAAGATTTATATGCTGTTTCCATGACAGTTTATCATCAATAATTCCACCCAGAAACACCTCATTCACTCTACATATCTTAATACCATCAATTTTGAAAGAAAAATCCAAAGTTATCTTTTTACTAATATCATAAAATTAGTTTTATCATCATTCAATGATAACCTATTTAATTTAAACCAATCCTGTATTTTAACATTCTCCTTGTTTATCATCTCAAACATCTGTTCCATGTCCTTACCCAAACAGAAAAAAGTTGTATCATCAGCAAATAAAACACATTTGAGGATGTCAGATACTTCAATTAAATCATTTACATATAAAATAAACAATTTAGGTCCAAGTACTGAACCTTGTGGTACTCCACATGAAGTTCTGCATAAATTAGATCTTACATAATCCATCTGAACAAACCGCATTCTATCCCTCAAATAACTGCTTATCCACTGCAAAAAAAGGACCTCTAATACCATAATGATTCAATTTATCAAGCAGAATGGTGTGATAAATAGTGTCAAATGCTTTTTTAAATCCACAAATATACTTATACAATGTCTTTTTTTATCAATCGCTGTAGTAATTTGTTCAATCAACTCCATAAGAGCCAAAGATGTTGAACAATTTTATCTAAAACCATATTGACTATTACTTAAAATATCATTTTTGTCAAGAAATTTATCTAATCTGGTCATAAACAATTTTTCGATAATTTTAAAGAATTGTGGCAATAAAGATATAGGCCTATAATTACTAAATACACATTTGTCACCATTTTTAAAAAGAGGAACTACTTTAGCTATTTTCATTCTGTCTTGGAATATATCTTTTTACTAAATATCATAAAATTAGAGATTTTTATTAATGAAAATTGCATTATAAATGGAATTCATTATTATTATTATTATTTTGAAAATAATAAATTACAAATGTATGTAAATGGGTCAATCACATGACTCAATATTTCCTTTACAACCACCATATCCATATCTTCACAATCCTTTGATATTTTGTTAGCAAATTTATTAACAACCTTCATTATTTCCTCCTCATCTGTTCCATCCAAAAACATGTTAATGCAACCATTTCTTAAATGATTTTAAAAAATTCCACTTCAAGAATTGTGGCTGCAAGACTAGACCAAACATTTACAAAATAATTATTAAATCCATTAACAATTTCATCATCGTCATGGATTTCCATATCATTCACCACAAAAATTTGTGAAAGTCTCGTTCTCACTTTATGTGTTTTCATAACATTATTCATTACCCTCCATGTTGTACGCATATCACCACAACATTTATGTAATGATTTACTATAGTATTCCCTCTTGTGTTTCCTTATGATCCCAACTAATTTGTTTTTGTACTTTTTATATTTTTTTCAGCCTTCTTGATTCCAAAAAACATGAATACAGATGATTCTTTTTTTTACATGCATTTCTTAATCCTTTGGTCATCCATGGATGATCTACTGTATTTTTCTTTAAAAAAAAATTTGTACAAGACCTCCAGAATCGTCATAAATTCATCATAAGATTTGTTCACATCATCTACATACAAATCATCCCATTTTTGTTCATCCAACTCATCTTTTAATTTGTCTAAGGCTTTTTTTGACGTGTTTATTATTTTGTTCTTTCTTGTAATTATTTTAATTATACCATCATCATTCTTGTAAATAATGAAGACTGGTAAATTATCACTAATATCAGTCTTCTAAATACCACTCAGCACATCACCATCTGTTATATTTGTAAAAATATTTTCAATTATTGTAGCACTTTGAGTTGTGATTCTTGTTGGATTTGATATTAACGGATATAAATTTAGACTGTAAATTGAATTTATGAATGTACTGATGTTTTTTGAATCAGGGGCTATTGAATTATAGGGGTGGCCGTGGCACAGTGGTAATGGCAGTCGACCCCCGATCAGAAGGTTGGAGGTTCGAATCCCGCGTCCGCCCACCATGTGTCGTTGTGTCCCTAGGCAAGACACTTAACCCCGAGTTGCTCCCGGTAGGTCTGGATGGCGCCTTGCAAGGCAGGCTACCACTACCGGTGTATGAATGTGTGAATGAATGGGTGGATGGCTGGTATTGTAAAGCGCTTTGGGGCTCCTCACAGGGGGCTAGAAAGCGCTATATAAATAAGCTCCATTTACCATTTACCAATATTGAAATCTCCACATAAAAAAAACTTTATTTCCACTCTTTTCTAGTAACTACAATATTTTATCAATGAATAACTCAATATTTGAGGATGGAGATCGTTATACACAACTTATTATGATGTTCTTTTCATTATTTTTTATTATTTTTTATTATTTCTATTGTTATCATTTCCAATATATTTTCCACATTATTGACATTTCGCTAATCAATTTACATTTTATTTCATTGTTTATAAATATAGCCACTCATACCCATTCATACCCTTCAATGAAAGCATTATTTATATTTCCTTCATTTAACCATGTCTCAGAAAATGTTATTATTTTGAAAGTTTTATTTAATCATATTAAATATTCTGAAATGTTTGATATGTTTGCATTTAAACTTCTACAATTTAAATGTACAATAGAAAGATATTTGTTAGTTGTGTTTATATCATTAAACTGATCATCATTATAATATTTACTTTTTTTTCTAACTGGAAAAAGTTTCTGTCAATCACCTCTTCAACATTGAATTCTGATTCATCATATGTCATTATAATTCAGTGTATTCGTCCATCAGACTATTTCTTATGAATTTTTATGTTCAATATATTGCATAATCTATAATTATTTGTCATCTAGATTTATCTACATTTTTCCAAAGCCTTCATTTCCTTTATTATTTTAGTTTGCGATCCATCTTGAGCTTTTATCCATATTTTTCCATTTCTTGTCTATGTCGAAAATACTTTGTTGTTTTTTTAATAACCGTGCTTCACATGCAAGATTTCCATTTCATTTGTTAAATGTTAATTTATGTAAACATGTGTTCCCTTTAGTTTTTTTGCCTGCATTATTACATTATTTCTTAATGTCTTGCTAACGAATTTCAAAACAATAACCGGTTTAGACTGATCAATTTTGCTTGGCAGGGTGTGACACAAAGAGATGTCTTCATGATGTATATCAATCTTCTTAGTTTGCAAAAAGGACACCACCTGCTCTTCTAAAGTCCGTTGCTCCTGTGGAGATGAATCTTCAGTACAGGGAACCCCCGACCTACGACTCAATCGACCTGCGAACCACGGGACCTACGAACGAGCCAAAGTTGAAGAATGCCATCGACGTACGGCGAAAAGTTCGTGACCTACGAACGAACCAAGCTAAAATATATAATCGAGCTACGGCAGACTGGATGCACGACCTACGAACGAGCCCCATTACAAGTATATAATCGAGCTACGGCGTAACTGCGTCACATATGGCAATCGGCGAGGTGGGGGAGGGGATTGCCTTTGGCTGTTGCTTGTTGGGCATGGGCGTGACACTGCGCATGACAGTGGAAAAGTACCGCCAGCGAGAGGGGGGGGCTGGGCTTCTGGCGGATGTACACACAGCCGCAGTGCACCTGGCGGCGGAGGGATCCGTACAGGTAAAGCGGTAACTATTTAAAGGGCTGCGGCCATTTTGTCCCTCGTGGGTTAGTTACGGTGATTGATGAGAAGAGACATACGAACGAGAACGAAGAAGAACAACGACAACGAGAGAAAACGAACAACGTACAAACAGGTACAGTAATAAATTTTAATTTACAGTAGCAGTTTTAGACTAAAGCGAACGTTAGCACGTTAGCATTCATTTTAAATTTTGCTCCTTAGGAATTAGCACGTTAGCTAATTTCCGACGCTACTGTATTTTTTGTTGCCTCCATCCATCACCTTTGTGTCGTTCTGCCTAAATGACTGCTGCCAAAAACCAAAAAAACTTCATGTGATGCACAGACCTGCTCACATCAGGACCACAGACCTGAACTGACACCTGCCTGAACTAACAGCTGGCCTAAAATGCTCCCAACATTCATTGTTGAGCATGTAGTGATATAGGCCTCTGTCTTGACCTTCATGTAAACCTCTCTGCATCTCTTTGGAACTCTCAGTGTTACACCTTCTTGAAGCCTTCAAGGAGACGAGTAAACACTATTTTGGTTAACAATTAGTATGAATTAATGGACACTAATTAATCAGATTGAACTTTCTCTTTGATGTGTGTTAATTCAGAATTGATCTACAGTATATTTTTGTCATTTTTAATGATGCTTCTGCTGGTTTTATTTCTGCAAAAGCAAGCAAGGCTCTGATTCTAAGACACAGTCAGGGTAAACTGTTAGCTGTTCAGCTTCCTTCTATGTTTTGTCTGTGACAGTTAGACATAACATTAGCTGTGCTCACAGGCAGGCCATCTGGCCGATTTATGTAAACAGTTTTCCTGGTGTCCGTCAAGAGTCTTTCTGCCTATGGAATTAAACTTCCATCTTTTATTTTGTTAAACCAGCCTGTAGCCTCTAAGAAGGTGGGTCAGATCCCGCCTCCCATATAATGGGCACTTCCTATTTGGAAGTTAGTTTTTGGAAGAGAACTAACTGCCAACTGGTTTCTCTCCTTTGGGGAAAGCTGGAGACGCCCGGTCATTGTGCCAACTAGACCCACGTCTTCAGCAAAGGTTCAAACAGCACGTCAGCTGTGAACCCCTTCGAGTGTCAGAGCTCCAAGAGGTGACACTCTTTCTGAAGTTATCTTGAACAAAACCAGAACCAGGCATCACTCTGGGAGGCCGACGCAGACGGTCTCGAGACCGTGGCAAGATGAAAGTGGTCGCCTGTAAAACGCAGCAGCATGCACGTCTGGCTTGACTAATTTACCGGAGTCGAGACAGGATCATCTTCACGAAGGTAAAAGTGTTTCATCACGGGACGGACGTCCAGCCGAAACCGAGCAGAGGGTGCTATCTCTGGTTAACATCTCAAGATAAGATTCAACCATTTCATTTCAATCTTTTATCTTTCCTCCTTAAACTCCTCCTTATGTTTGTTTTCATCATGGTAAACTTTAAGTAATGTGCCAACAGAAAGGTCCAACTGTCTGTTTGTTTTAATTTGAATTCTTGTCAACGTAGTTATTAAATCAGAGCTAATATCGATACAAATGTTTAATGTAATTTTGTGATAGTTTCAATAAAAGGTCTATTTTCTGGTAGACCAACATAAATTGAAGTCTAAGCGTGAAATTACATTTCTGGCTAATCACATCGTTAGATTTGTTGATTTAATCTGAAAAAGTTGAGACCCCGTGAACTTGGTGGCAAGTTTGTGCAGATAAAAGTCTGCTCATACCTGCACGTCTAAAACTATAGGTAAGTCAGTAAACTGACCTCGTTTGTGTTTAATTACACAAACGGCCTATAGATTTCCTTTACATATTGGTGGCCGCGTACAGGTCTTCTGAAAGATTAAATTGATAAGTTGTTTTTGTAGCTTATTTTTTGTTACGGTGTTGTTGGCATTAGTTTGCATCCTGTTGTGGACTTATAGAGTGGTTTTGGCTGGGGAGTGTCCGGGAGTTGCTGATCGTGGCATTGTCTGGATTATTTTCCCGTTAGAATTATTTTTTCATTCACATTTGAACGTATGCTTGAAGCGGGTGAGTGATAAGTGTTGTGTCTGTGTTTGTGAGACGTTTCATTACGTGTCGCGAGGCTGCATGCATTTTTCATTGTTGTGACCGCCGTGTCACGATCCTGTTTCATTCTATTACATCTGCGATTTATTGTTGAAGGTCTGTTTCACACATATGCTGCTCCATTAAGTGCCTTTTTCTGTTACAACGTGTGTTGCCGAGGTTCGGGAAAACCCACTCCGCAAGGACCGGATGTATTCCGGTTCCGTTTGACGTAAAGTCCGCTGTTGTACACAGTAGCGCTGCCTTCTTTGGAAGGCGGGGGTTAGCTTGGTTGTGTTTTAGCTCATTGACAGTGTTTTCTGCGGTGTAAAAATACGTTTATTTTGTGGAAGAGAGTCCAGTACTTTGGGTCGGGCTGCTAACGGTACCGAGAGACAAGATGGCTGCTTAAAACGCTGTGATTGGTCCATTGTGTGTCGCGTTCAAGAACGTTGGTTTCTGTAGACTCTGGTTGTCAGATTCATTTTTGCACACATTTCTGACGGTTTATTTGTGTTGTTTGAGTTCTATGCACGTGATATCGTCGAAGACTGGCTTTACCGCGGTGTTTTGCGGTATTTATGACTGTTTTAGAATGTTGAAAAGACCGTTCCACGCTTTTGTTCGACCGACCGCAGGTCCGTGAACACACCGCTCGAACGGCACGTCACTAGTGGGTGGCGTTAGGTTTGGAAGACACAGTTTCCCATGAACACTTGGGTTTTAGAACTACAGTTCTGTCTTCGCTGTGATTGGTCGATTACGCTGTATGTGTTGACGCATGCGCAGTGGGTGAAGCCCGCTCCTCGTCAATTTTCACTTCAGCTGCTTGTCCCAGACGAGTTTCCGTGCTTGTTTGTCCATTACTGTCATTAAAAAGACTGTTTAAACGCGGTGTTTTTGAGATTGTAATGGGTGGATTGAGTCGGTTGCTCTGACACTGCCGATCGCCATGTGACCAGGTCACGTGACACCGATTTTGCCGGTTTTATGAGGACCGACCTTATTTCTTTTAAACGCAGTTTAAAAGGTTTCACAGTTCAACCGATTTTGCTCACATGATTTCGTTTTTGTGAGCCTGGGTTCTAGAGCTTATCACGTTACGCTTTAGATCTGTCTGATTGATGTCTGTGTGGGCTGAAAGCTACGGCTGCGCTCACTGGTGATAACAGCGCCTCTATAGCGGTCAGATAGAGAAATTACAGTCGCTGTGATAAACTCACTTCCAGCGCTGTGACCCCTGCTGGTTACATTAGAAGACGCAGTCTTCCTGTAATGTGTACATGTTAACTGTTCCTGTTTTAAACGGGAAACATTTTGAGAATATTGTACTCACAGCACACTTTAATTTGATTTTCACATATAATCAAATGTTGATGGCAGAACAGTTACACAGATTTAATACAGACATGTATGTTTTTAGATAAAACTTAACAGTTTATCATCATTTCTGTGAAAAACTAGCTCTCTGTCCCTGTGTTTGTAAACTGCAAGTTTAAAATAACACATAGGAAGCATCGTTTGTCGTGGTTTTTCACAAAAAATCACCTTGATGGTCATCTCATGGGTTGACAATTTATTGTTGATCACTGATTTTTATTTCATTTAACATCTTGGATGTTTTCTGAGCAGCTCATACACTTGGCATATTTGCAAGCTGCGATATGAGACCCACTTTACTTGATTTTTCACAGAACATCAGTACAAAGATGGACGTTCGATCAGGTGAACCACCTGAGGGGGCCTCTTGTTCTGTGTATCCTAGATGGATGGATGGGGGCCTTGGGATTCCTGCCCGTGCTTCCTGCAAAGTGGGGGAGTCTGCTTCATCGTATGCTAATTACTTAGCTGCTAGGAACGTCCGTCAGGATAAGTGGGAAAATCCCCTGTCATTCTACGACAGGCTAATCTCGGTCTACTCCGGGGGAAAAACTGTCCCTGGATTAGAGGAAAATATGGAGTTTAAACGTCTTTTCATTATGAATCTTATGCCTTTTCAAATGAAATGTGTTCATTTCAAGGTTGATTGCAAAAAAGATTCTATGGAAGTGATAAGACAATATGCTGCGTCAGTTTTTGAGGCCGAAATACAACCTAGGATACCATCAGAGGTTTGTACAGGTCAAAAGGTCACATCCCACTCGCAGGAAGTAGTAGAGGTTCCCTCTCCTTCAAAGTGCGAGAGGTCACAGGTTTTTCATAATAACATACAACAGCATGGTGCTACGAGCTGTAGGAGTTCTGAACCCCCTGCCCCTCAGGTTGAAAACCTTGAGAGGAGCAGAGAACCACACAAGGTAGGTGTTCGCCCTCCAGATGAACCCAGATGGTCCGGATCGAACCAAAAGAGTTCTCTCATGGATCTCACTGTGGGTGAACTTCGAGAGAAGTTGATGTCTGGGTACCGTGACCCTTTGAAAAGTGGTCTGTCCCGACATGTACCCCCGAGAAGCGGCCCTCCTGCCCCTGCCCCTCGAGCTGCACAGCTCGAGACATGCAATGAGTCACACATGCTCCAGATTATGGAAACGGCGCCTCCGCGCGAGGACGTGACTGAGGATGTGGTTTGTTTGTCAAATGATTTGAATGTTACAGTGGTTGACCAAGCTGACACAACGTGTGACGTTGTCCTTGATGATAACACAAACAACGTTGTTCCACCTGATGAAGCGACGCGCAGCACTGTCTTTTGCAACAACTCAGTGCACACAGTTGACAACAACAACGTCAACATTGACATAAAGGCTGACGGCAAACAAACTGCTGATGATCAGCGTCCTAAAAGTCCAGATGCTGACAGCAAACAAATTGCTGAAAATCCGCATCCTGAAGGTCATGAGGCAGACAGCCATCATGATGCTGACAGCGACGACGATTACACAGACAGAGTCACACGTACACAGAAACGTGTGGAAAAACCTGAATGGTTTCTGTGTAACTTTATAAAAAGGGGGATAGCTAAGAGAGCTTACCTGCCACTCACATTGGAAGGGGTCCTAGAGCAAGAAGCGCTCCTGGTTAGCGGCTCAGACGTGTCTGTCATGTCAGCCGAACTGTTTGAGGGGCTAAGGACCGCCGCTAACGATGTTGACAGGCAAATACCCTTTGTGAAATACACTTATGGTGAGCAACAGGGCCTCGCAAAGACGAGAACGACCCTAATAGCCATGGTTCACATGCAGATTGGCGAAATGTCACTATACCACCCGGTATATGTGTCTGAACTTGACTCACTCCGGGCTCCATTTGTGGTTGGCCAAGATT
>JBBPBX010064902.1:0-20114 GCA_038048925.1 Garcialebias charrua | reverse complement strand
AATTGACAGAAACGTCCAAGGAACAAACCAATTAAATACTGAAAGAAAAAAAAAAAACACACACACACATATATATGCACTTTATTCTTTTAGGTTAGGTACAAGTACATGTTGTGACATCTGACTAATCAACTTCACTTACCTAAAAGTAACATGCAAATCAAGCGCATGGCCAGCACTTCAAATTGTGTCCCGCATTACTGGAAAAGAAGAATATTTCATTTATATTTGCAAATAATAATGAAGGTTAAAAGAATTATGAACACACACACATTTATATGTTAGTTTGTTTCCTCACAGTAAATGAAACAGGATAAAGAGGGTCTTCATTTCATGACAAAGTAAATGATAAAAGCAGCAATGTGTATTAGGATGGATATATAGTGTAAACCTGTGATTCTCAAAATACACAAAGTACATGCTGCATCAGTGATTGATTGGCTTTATCTAAACTGATTAACATTTACCTGTTTAGAGAGTGGTCTCACTTCTTCTTTATGTACACCTGGATCCAGCAGCTCTTGGTCTTTATTTTCAAGACAAACTGGTAAATTGACAGAAAAATGAAAGGGGAAAACCAATAAAATACTGAAAAATGTGTGTGCATACAGTATGTAAATGCAAAAATATACAGATGTTACCTGACAAGTCCGTGTGAAAAAGTTGTGACAGGGACATGTGGGAGATCTTTAAAAAAAAAAAAAAAAAAAGTACATTTAATGTTTTTGGTTAAGTACAAGTACGTGTATCTGTGATTGATTGGCTTTACTTATTATAAGTAACCTGTAAATTATGCACATAGTCAGCACTTAAAATTGCATCCTGGATTTGATACAACAGTGAAATCTATTATAGTTCTCTATTATTGCATAAAAACCTTTATTTCAGTTTAACATATAAAAACAAACATTGTAATGGAAAAACATTACAAAATTACAAATACATACCTTTTTTCTCATTAGATTATCAAAACAATTTAACTAGATACTTTGTTTGAAAAGCACTAGCAATTACAAACATAAGAGGAAGAACAAAACTAACAGTTTAGCATAAAGTGAACTATTACTGTGTGATGAATAGTTTGTTTTTTTATCAAACCAACAGATGTATACATGCCGTAGTTGGTTCGAGCAATCAGCTACTTGTTTTTACATTCAAGTTGAATGGACCGATTAGCTTTTGTTTTCCACTACAGAGTACAGGCATAAAATTTTGCAAAAAAATAAATAAAAAATAAAAAAGTTGCTATGGCCCCTATTGTAAGTCCCGCAGAAAAATGGCTGGTAATATGTTAATGATTACTTACTTTATTTTGTTTTAGTTTAGGGCCTACTACTAATGCTAACTGTGAAATGCTAATAGCTAATCGCTAACTGCTAAAAGAAAGAAACTCACAAATCGACGGCGCGGGGGAAACTATCAAGTCATGCAACACTACACTGCAAAGATAAAGCCCTACAATTCCGTTTTACTCAGTTTGAAGTTTCTTTCATATTACATTTTAATACATTGTTGTCAGAAACTAATGTTAGCGCCGGGGTTAGCATAAGTGGGGAAAGTCGATGTTAACCCGCCTTACTAAAGATAATGATTAAAACCAACTGTTTGCCTTTTTCGTAGAGTACACTGCAAAGATAAAGCCCTATAATTCCGTTCTGTTTGAGGTTTATTTCATAATACATTTAAATACACTTACCACAAGCATGCGAAAGTCCACTGCCTCCGCTCAGCTCAGGTCCACCTGGATGCGCCGCTCCAAGACGCATGCGTGGGAATTGCGAGATTGCGCGATAAATCAAGTGATAAATAATGAAGTCAGAACAAAACAATTCATTCGGTGGAAGAAGGAGAACAACAGGAAAGGCTGCCTTGATCTTCTCTCGTAAATAAGCGACAGGACATGGTTTGAGCAACAGGAAGTGATGTTTACATTTCAGAATAAAATACTTTTTATTTATTTATTTCTTGTATTGCGTTATTAGGTGTAGTCATAGTCTTAAATATAATAGTTTAGTCATAGAATAGTCATAAATGATAGTTTGACAGCTTTTTTGTACAAATAAATCCGTATAGAGCTAGGATTAGTCCGCCCGTGGTGATTTTATTCTGTAAATACGGAAGTTGTGCTCGTTCCTTTTCCTGTTTAGTGCTGCGTCTGTTGCTTTCAAAAATAAGGAAGGCGCAGTTGGCTTGCAGTCTGGGACCAGATCAGAGCCAGATGTCAGTTTGTAAACCTCTGTGAGGCTGGCGCATTCGGTCTGCAGGCAAAAACCGGATCAGAACCACACCCAGCTGCAGCTCATTATCTCAGAATCGGGGTGGAACTGGCACACAACACCACGCCGTCTCTGACTGTTATGCGGATCTGGCGACTTGTAAACGAGCCCGGTAAGGAGTTGGCTCAGAGGTGTAAACCGCATCTGACTGTTATGCGGATCTGGCGACTTGTAAACGGATCCGGCCCAAATGTAAATGCTGTCTGGGCAGAGTCCTGACCTGATGATGTTGATCTTCTGTGCTGGGCCATCCTTTTGGCCAGTGGCTGTTTAGTTTCCCTGATATAAGACTGATCACATCCCTCCTGACACTGAACAACATACACAACATTACTCTGTTTGTGCCGGGGGACGTTTATTTTCTAAACACAACGGTCCCAGTGGCTTTTAAACCCCAAAATACATTACGGCAAAGACTGGTTCATCCCAAAGATCCAGTCTGTATCACTAACACTAATGCTAAAACACTCTGCCTGCTCTGCCCCCCCTCCCATTTGAACTGCCTTAACACTAAAAAACTTTCTCACACATTACCACACAACACAAAGATTTTAACACTGGACTCTGTGTCATCAAACGGGTTATTCACTAAACTCTCGGTCATGTGCTCATTCAGTTTGCACTACTTCTCATATTTGCACTAATGTTTGTATTACATCACTGCCTATAGTCATACTACTGGTTACATTCAATGTTTACATTTATTAATACTGTTTACATTTATTACTACTGCTTACATTTATTACTACTGTTTACATTTCCACTACTTTTATATCTACACCACTGCTGATACATATACAGTATTCTCTGACCAGCCTTATTTAAGGATGCCCAATGTGCCTTACTGCATATGCCACTTTTGCCTCTATAACAACATCAACTACCTCATACATATACTGTGTACATTAACTCATATGCTGCTTTGCCACTTTGCAAATGTCAATGCTTGAACCTTTAGTTTATTTTATATTTATACTTTTTATACTAGTATGCAAAAACTCAGGACAGTATTATGTTCATTAAATGTTTAGTGTTTTAGTTTTAGAGTTGGTGTAAATTTTTATACTCTTTTTCATTCATTCATTCAACCTTTATTTACACATACTAGTATACTCTTATACCATTATGCAAAAACTCAGGACAGTGTCACAGTTTTACTATTTTATGCTTATGTCTATTATTACAGTATATGTTTCAGTGTTTCAATGTTTAAATAGTTACTGTTGCACCGAGGGACTGAGAGAAACGAAATTTCAATTCTGTGTATGTCCTGTACATATTGCAGTTCTGACAATAAAGCTGACTTTGACTTGACTTTGACTAATGCCTCTTTTCCACTTGCGCAGTGCAGATCGGATCAGATTGGTTCAGTTCGGATCAGCTCACGTGTGGTTGTGTTTCCATTACACTTCTGTACTCGTTCTGTGGGCGGGGTCCAGAATCCTACTCGTCTTACCACCTGGTGGCGGTAGTGTTCCCTCAAGCTATTTACTAGCCACCACTAGAAGAAGAACACAATAAAGGCTTTGACAGAATGTTGTGGAAGAGATGTCATGCTCTAATGGAGTACCTCATGAGTTGTAATCTTTAAACCTAATTCATAATCCTACCTTGTTGCCTTCTCTGCCTGCTTTAAACCCATGTATTTTCCATTTTAGTATAGATTTTTACAATAAAGATGTATTAAAAACATATTTTATTATTTAGTTATGCACAAGGTTCTTGATAAAGTTGCAAAACATCACACTGTGATCTTTGGAACTGCTTTTACAATAAACTATTGAAAACGATTTGGTTAAATTTTGTCCTAAAAATTTAAAGGTTTTTCTTTAATTAAATTTACAAACATAAAAGTATTACTTGTTAAATATTCAGTTTGTCTGCAAACACCTTGGGGTCCTCCTAGAAGAGCTGAAGAGTTGGCTGTTGATGCCTGTGTCTCCCTGGTAAAGCTGCTGCTGGAAGCAGAAGATGGATGGATGATGGATGGATGGTGAAGAAGACCAAACACAGCATGAGTGGTCAGTTCAGTTGAACACCCACCTGTTTGCTTCAGATCAGCTGTTCAAATCTCTGCAGGTTCAAATAAAAGTTGCACCAGGTCTTTCAGCTGAATCTCTCAGGGGTCACAGTTGGACGGTTAAGTGAAAAGTGTCCTTTCTGAAATTTTGACTGTTTTTGTATGACTTCATCCTAGAACCAAATAATTTATAATGTAATAACAATTGTGCATATTCTAATAATCTTTTTCTTATGATTCTTTAATGGCAAATGGAAAATTTTCTTAACTTCCAGTATGGATTTAAACAAACACTGTACACACTTAACATTGTAAAATATGTTTAGGAAATTTAATGTTCAATGACACCACTTAAGGAAAAAAAATGTTAGGAAAAGTAAGAAGTGAAAAATGTACAAAAATAAAAATACTGCATCAAACTAATGATTTTCTGACTTCCGGTTTGTCATGCGAACAGGGTAGACGTGTCAACGAGCTGCTCCGGTGACATCCAAACTTTTTAATTACCGGTAACACCACCCCACAGACGGCTATTTTCTCCACTAATTGCCGTATAACTTCAGCGTTGGAGACTTTTTTCTTTATTCTGACTATGGCTTCTAGAAACGCAAAAGGAAGCAAGAAGGAGGATGCGGGTTTAACGCTGGAGGCTATCACTGCGTTGTTTGAGCAGCACCGGGAGGATCTGGCGTCTGAGATCACAGCGTCAGCCAACATGCTCAGCTCCAAGCTGGACCAGGTACGACAGGCCCTGGAGGAACAGGCAGAACGAGTCAGCTCTTTGGAGCTCGCAACAGAAGATCTGAGCCAGCGCGTGTCCACCCTCGAAGAGTCATGCGCTGCTCTCCGTGAGGACAACGCTAAATTAAAAGTTAAAGTCTCGGATCTCGAAGGACGGAGCCGACGTCAGAATGTCCGAGTCCTCGGTTTACCTGAAGACACGGAAAGCGGGCGCCCGACTCACTTCTTCTCCACCCTCCTCTGTGAGTTATTTGGGAAAGAGGTCCTCCCGACTCCACCTGAGCTGGACAGAGCGCACCGCTCCCTCGCAGCCAAACGGCCCGCGGGGCATCCTCCGCGCCCGGTGATCATCCGCCTGCACCGGTACCTGACCAAAGAGCTCATCATCCGTGAAGCCAGGAGCAGAGGGAAGTTCGACTACAAAGGCGCGTCCCTTCGTATCGTGGAAGACTACAGCCCTGACGTGCTCAGCCGGCGCGCGGAGTACAAGGACGTCATGAGTGAACTTTACAAACGAGGTTTGAAGCCGGCTCTGCTCTTCCCAGCCCGGCTCCGCATAACACAGCTCAACGGTGCCAAAAAGTTTTTGGGCTCGGTGGAGGAGGCTCAACAATACCTCAAGAAACTGCCCAAATCATCGGAGAACCCATGAATTAATAACTTCATTAGTTAAAGTGGATGAGAGGTAACAAACACACACATGCAGGGGCGTGGCAGGGTGCACTTTGGAGACACGCGCAGCTTTTTTTCCTTCAGTGCGCATTTGTAGGCTATATTTTTTCAGAACAGACATATGTTAATTTATTAATGAAGGATTGATTCTGGCCACCCCCTGTTCCCACAGTGGACTTTATGAATGGAAAGGTAGCCCCACCACACAGCAGTTTGATTATGGCTGAATAATATAGCCTAACACCAAGACTGGAGACTCCTTTCACATTAATTTTTGAACTTATTATTATATACAAAAAAAAAAAATCTACTGTGGTCATGGTTGTTTGTTTTTGTCAGATATTAATACAGTAGGCTATTATTATAAGGGGTTTACATTTATTCCTAGGAGCAGTGGTTAGCTCTGATTCGTCTCTGAGACCAGGAAGATTAAATTTTTAAGAATGTTAGGTTTGAAGAGCTTGCTGCCATTTTTATTTTTTTTTTATTTTATTTTTTTTTCTCTGGCAGCCATTTTTTGTTTTTGCTTTTTTGTTTGTTTGTTTGTTTGTTTTTGTTGGGGGGATGGGGGAGGGCTAAGGTCACTGCCAGGAGTCTCACACAGTTGCATAATTTTACTTTCATCTTTTTTGTTTCAGTCTCTATTTGTCATACCTGTAATAAAGGAGCACACAAGCTTTATTTCTGAATTCACATGAGTCAGCACTTAAACTTCCTAAGTTGGAATGTTAAAGGTTTAAACCATCCAGTGAAGAGAAGAAAGGTTTTCTCCCATATTAAACACCTTAATACAGATGTGGCGTTTCTACAGGAGACTCACATCAGGAGCTCTGATAACGTGCGTCTCCTGGCATGCTGGAGAGGACAACGCTTTCATTCTCTCTTTCAAGCCAAAGCACGAGGGGTCTCCATACTGATCAGCCAGAATACTCCATTTGAGGCCCATAATGTGGTAGCTGATAAATATGGCAGGTTTGTTATAGTGAGTGGGAAACTTTACAGCACTTTAGTTGCCCTGGTGAATGTTTACGCTCCTAATACAGATGATGATAATTTTTTTAGACAACTATTTTCTTCTTTACCCGATCTCAATAAATATCGTCTGGTGCTGGGCGGTGACTTCAACTGCTGGTTGGACCCAGTTTTGGACCGCTCATCTGTTAAAACTAATGTCATAAGCAAATCTGCATCAGTCATTCAAACCTTTTTATCTGACTACGGACTGTGCGATGTGTGGCGTGCTTTAAACCCTGATAAGAGAGAGTACTCATATTTCTCACACGTACACAAAACTTATTCAAGAATTGATTACTTTATCACAGATATTAGATACTTAAATCAGATCCGCTCCTGTGATTACCAGAGCATAGTAATTTCAGATCACGCCCCACTCACTATGTCCCTATCTCTTCCTCACTTTTCCCCAAGAACTGGACAGTGGCGTTTTAATTCAACCTTGCTCTCGGATGAAAACTTTCTAAAGTTTATTCAGGATGAGATACATTTTTTTTTTGCTACTAATTCCTCCCAAGAGATTTCTAGCCTCATAGTATGGGATGCTTTTAAGGCCTATATCAGAGGCCAGATTATTGCCTACTCAGCAAAAATAAAAAAACAGTCTACTAATGAACAGAATAACCTAATGCAACAAATCAAAGAGATTGACATAAAATATGCACACAATCAATGTCCGGAACTTTTGAAAAAGCGTATTGAACTTAAAACGAGGCTTGACCTACTAACAACACATTCAGCTGAACGTTTTCTCTTGCATGACAGATTCAAATTCTATGTACATGGCGACAAACCTGATAAACTATTAGCAACCATGCTTAAGGGCTCTAGGGCAAGGCAAACTATTCCTAAACTTCGAAAACAAGACGGCAATACAATCACAGATCATGAAAAAATTAATGATGCATTCAGAGACTTCTACTCGGAGTTATACAGCTCACAATTACAAACCAATCCTAAAAAGATTGATGATTTCTTAGCTAAACTTCACATCCCTGTCATCTCACCTGAACTCAAAAACAGGTTAGATGAACCCATCTCCCAGTCAGAAGTCTCACTAGCAATAGCTTCAATGCAGTCTGGCAAAACTCCAGGTCCAGATGGTTTTCCCTCTGAATTTTTTAAAAAATTTTCAGTCCTACTATCTGCTCAGCTTAGTTCCACCCTTACTGAATGCTTTGAACAAGGATCCCTCCCTCAGTCATTTTATGAAGCCTGTATCACACTACTTGTAAAAAAAGGAAAAGATCCAATGGAATGCACCTCATACAGACCTATCTCTCTCTTGAATACAGATGTTAAAATTTTAGCTAAGATTCTTGCCCGTAGGCTCGAAACCGTCTTACCATCTGTTATTTCAAAAGACCAAACAGGTTTCATTAAAGACCGACATTCATATTTTAATATACGTAGGTTGCTTAACATAGTTTATTCAAGTCCCACAGTCTCGGATGAGTGTGTTGTTTCTCTTGACGCTGAAAAGGCCTTTGATCGGGTTGAATTTGACTATCTTTTTGCAGCTCTTAGTAAATTTGGTTTTGGAGGAAAATTCATTCATTGGATTAAATTATTGTACCATCAGCCATCTGCTACAGTACGTACTAATTCTCAAACCTCGAAACCATTTAAATTACAAAGAGGCACCCGCCAAGGCTGTCCTCTTAGCCCCTTGCTTTTTGATCTAGCCATAGAGCCCCTCGCTATTGCACTACGAACCAGTAAGGAGATATCCGGCATCTGGAGAAATGACATGGAACATAAGGTGTCGCTTTACGCTGATGACCTTTTACTTTTTATTTCCAAGCCATCAACTTCATTGCCTTTTGCCCTCAACTTGTTTACCCAATTCGGCCAGATCTCCGGGTATAAATTGAACCTTACCAAAAGTGAGCTTTTCCCTTTAAGTAATAAAGTAAATATATCAGACTTTACTAATTTGCCGTTCAGAATTGAAAGACAAAAAATTACATATCTGGGTGTCACAGTGACAAAAAAACATAAAAACTTGTTCAAAGAAAATCTGACTCCACTGTTGAACCAAGTGAAAAGATCCCTCACAAAATGGACGCCACTTTCCATGTCCTTGGTAGGACGTATAAACTCAATTAAAATGACTATACTACCCAAATTTTTATATGTTTTTCAGGCACTACCTATT
Organism: Garcialebias charrua; assembly: GCA_038048925.1. Lineage (NCBI taxonomy): Eukaryota > Metazoa > Chordata > Actinopteri > Cyprinodontiformes > Rivulidae > Garcialebias > Garcialebias charrua. The sequence continues at coordinate 11,233 of JBBPBX010064902.1, read as the reverse complement.
TTTATTCCTAATATATTTTTCAACGAGCTGGATTCAATTTTTTCATCCTACATATGGAGGAATAAACGTCCAAGGCTTAATAAGATGAATCTTCAAAAACCTAAAGAGGAGGGGGGTTTTGGTCTTCCTAACTTTCGGTTTTATTATTGGGCTGCTAACCTCAGATGCTTAGTGCACTGGTATTTTTACCATAACCTGAGTAATTCCCCTGATTGGGTGACTATGGAATTACACAACAACAATAATATATCTCTACCAGCTATGCTTTGTGCTCCACTTTCACTCTCCTCACCCAACTCCATTTTGAATCCTGTAGTGAAACATTCACTAAAAATATGGGGCCAGTTTAGAAAACATTTTAAACTTAAGGATTTTTCCCCTCTAAGCCCCATTGCACCTAACCATTTGTTTAAACCTTCTCTTCAGGATGGGGTGTTTCTGGGATGGCACAGGAGCGGTCTTACTCATTTTAAGGACCTTTTCATTGAGAAGAAATTGGCATCATTTGAACAACTTAGCAATAAGTATGGTCTACCACAATCCCATTTTTTCAGATATTTACAAATCAGACATTTTATTCAATCACATTTTTCAGGCTCAGTTTCTCTACCAGAGCCTACACTGTTGGAAACCATCTTACAATTGAACCCGACCCGTAAAGGGCTTATTTCACGGCTTTACAATCTAATGTTGAACATGATAGAGACCTCCTCACCCAAACTTAAAGCTGTATGGGAGGAGGACCTGGGCATGACCATTCCAGATGAAACATGGGCTTCTATACTCAAACTTGTTAACACAACATCTCTATGTGCACGCCATTGTCTTATTCAGTTTAAAGTGGTACACAGAGCCCACTTCTCCAAAAGCAAACTGTCTCGTATTTATCCAGAAATCACCCCATACTGTGACAAATGCAAAACTGCTGAGGCCACACTGGTTCATATGTACTGGTCCTGTCCCAGCCTTGGTCAGTTTTGGACGGATGTTTTTAAAACCCTGTCCACAATCTTCAGAGTAGAAGTAACACCTAGCCCTCTCCTTGCTCTGTTTGGTATCAGTGGTGAAGAGTTACCTCTATCAGCCTCCAAAAGACAAGCACTGGCTTTTTGTTCCTTGTTAGCAAGGCGTGCAATTCTAATAAGATGGAAGGGTGCTGCCCTTCCAACTCATAAACAGTGGTTATATGACCTTTTGTCATGCTTGAAACTAGAAAAAATAAGGTGTTCTCTTCAGCACTCTACTGAGAAATTTAATAAAATATGGGGGCTTTTTCTTGATACATTCCAAAATATACAATAATATTTCAGGTGAATTCTGTTTTATTTTTTTTGTGCTCTCTGTTTTTGTCAGGTTTAAAGATGTAGTGTGTGGACATAGGGCAGTGACCTGGATAGGAGTGAATGGGATTAATTTTTAAAGAATTTTTGTTTGCGTTTATGTATGTTGTTTAAACAGACCATACGTATAACATTTTTTGTACCCACGCTTGTATGTATAAAAGGAAAAAAACTTTAATAAAAAAACAGTGATTAAAAAAACTAATGATTTTCTATCCATTGTCTCACGGGCTTCATCCAGAAGAGACACAAGTTGTTCAATTCTGGTTCAATTCTTCATGTTCATTCAGTGCAGAAATAAGACTTTTCTTTACTGGACTCTTTTCTCTTGACTGGAAAAGAAGAAAAAGGTGGTTAATGCAGTCTAGATACTGTTTTTAAATAAATGCATAAAACAATTAACGTGATGTGGAACATTTGTCTGTTCTTATCAAGCACAGAAACTGCAGCGTTGTGCAGCTGTGACGTGCAGCTGGGTTAGCTGGGCTGCCACAGAGATCTGTCAGCTGTAGACTCTGCTGATGAAGTAGGGCAGAAGCCATGAGGCTTGGAGGATTTAATGTGGAGTTTAGAGATGAACCGTCACGTGCTGAAATACGTTCTGGATAAAATAGTGAGAAACGGGAGCGGAGGACCGTTAGCATTTATGCAAATTAGCTTAGCTTTGTAGCATTGATGTTGTCCTATTATGGCGTCAGCCTCTTTGGTTAGTTAAAAATACTTTCAGAACCGATGAGATGAGTAACTTAAGGTGGTGTGACATGATTTTTGAACTATGCATAAAGTGGCACAACATATATATGTTGTATCATTCAACTATGTTAGTTTTTGAGAGTCAGAGTCAGAGAGTCTTTATTGTCATTTGCACCGCATGTGGTACATGTGATGAAAACGAGATTATGTACACGAGGTCCCAGTTACATCCAACAACAAATGAAAGAGAAAAACAGTAATAACATCTAGAACTAACTAAGAAAAACATCAACTAGTAATACACTAAGCCTAATATAGTGGGAATAAACAGCAGCACGAACATGAGTTTGTATGAGCAGATGGTCACAGATGAACACAGATGAACACAGCAACAAGAAAACAGATCAGCATCAGTATGATGTGATATTTTGCAGTGTTTATTTTTTATTTTATTTTTATTTATTCATGAGTCTAACAGCCTCAGGGTAGAAGCTGTTCCTCAGTCTAGTGGTTCTACACTTGATGCTCCTCAACCTCCGTCCTGAGGGGAGTGGGGCAAAGAGTGAGTGTGCTGGATGAGTGAGGTCTTTCATGATGCAGGTGGCTCTTTTCCTGCATCTGGAGGTATAAATGTCTGTGATTGTGGGGAGACTGACTCCAACAGACTTCTGTGCAGCCTTCACCACTCTCTGCAGAGCTTTCCTCTCTTCAACTGTGCAGCCTCCATGCCACACGTTGATGCTGGAGCACAGGATGCTCTCAACTGCACACCTTTTACAAGCAAAATGATAAATCAATGAAATTTTGTTTCAAAAGTGATTTTGAAATTGGCGCCGTGTTTCATCACGGGACATTCGGGTACTTACGCATGCGACATTGTGACGTAGTGACAATGAGTTCAGTCAGCAGGCTGCTATTGGCGCGCAGTGTAATTGTCTTCAAGATCGCCTATTTTCTTTTGTATAACTTGAAAAATGCCGGTGCATTGTCGCATTTGGGTGTTCTAACATCGCCAGCTCTTTTGACGACTACGATCGGGTTCCAGCCCTTCACCCTCGGAACCTTGCTCATCTGATGTCGGACTCCCCCTCGCACCCTGCACTGTAAGACTAAAATAAATACGGATGCAGACCTACAGTTAAACCAGCTGTTTATTGTTCATCACTCAAACTAACTTCGGCTTCCCAAACTGAAGACAAATCGCTCAAATCTTCACTTAAATTGCTTAATTTCTTGGTTTATATATTCTCTGCCATTGTTAGTTACAAGGTGCGTTCTAGCTATAAAAATGTGTCGACATTTGACTGCGACGCACTGCAGAGTTACGTCATTAAAATTTATTTTAAAATACTTTTATATACTGTATTAATTATTCGAAGCATCTGTGTACAAACAATCAAAGCTGAGTAGCTCCTCTTTCTAAAGATGTCCAAGTTCCAACATCATGTCACACCACCTTTAAAATATGTTTAAAGTTAGAAAACACTCACCATCTTCAATAATTGCTTCGATATAAGCAGTGGCTGTGTCCAAAAGCTAGCTTCCCTCCCATTATTAGCTCGGCAATCATTTCTAGTCATTCCATCCAGCTCGCTTTGGATTTTCTCATCAGCAACAAAGCACAAAAACGCCTGCACCTCTGCATTTGACCACAGATTGGACATAATTTGTATATATATATTTTTTGAGCTAAAACAATACGGAAAAGTAGGCTTCGGTGTTATGCGGGCCGAAAACAAGATGGAGGATCCGTTGTTTTGAAAAAGACACAACAGACTCCTCCCCCCGACCAATCAGTGACCGACAGTGTTTCTGACGTGACGGCGCGGCTCACTTGGACCCTCAAGAGAAACTGGTCCAGATTTGTGGGGTAACGCAGCTCGGAAGTCTGGTGCAAAATGCATCCAGCACGGGTCTAGCACAAAATATCCGACCTGCGCCGAGCGAGTAGAAAAGGGGGAGAAATTTCCAACACACTCAGAAGTTTTAAAATGTTTATTATAAAATAGAAGGCTGGATCGAGTTTCACAGGTCACCGGGATCAGGAGCTCTAAACAAGAGAGGAGAAGTTTAGCGACTGGGGTGAACAGAGGTGAAGCTTTGACTTTGAATGAGTCGACTAACCTTCTCAGAGTTCGCTTGTTCCGGGTTGACTTCCTGTTAGACGTTGAGCATCTCAGATATAGTCCGTGATCTCTTCTGTGTTTGCGATGCTTGATCCAGATGGACTTATTAGTCCATGGGTTATCCGAGTTCCAATCCAAGGTCATGCACAATAATTCAGAAGTCAGAAACAGGTTAAGAGGAGCAGGCGTCTTACTTTGTCGGGGTACACAGGCGTGGGTCAGTTTCCAACAGGCAGATGGGTGGATTGATCTGTTCAGGGGCAAAAACACAAGGCAGAATCCAGAGACGGGGTCTGAGATCAAAACCAGGAGAGCTGAGGCAGAGACGGTACCAATAGGGGAGCAGGCAGGAATCTTTAAACCATGAAACAGAACCAGAATTGAGACGAGGACGGCAAGACAATACATGAGCGCTGGATAACTACTCAGGATAACCTTTTCATAAATCTGGCAGAGACTGAGAGTGAAGCTGGGACTTATATACTGGTTGCAACAGGTGGATGAAATCTAGGTTAATTAGCTGTAGGACATGAAGGCAGGAAGAAGACTGATAAGTAAATACTTGACTATAAAGAATAAATACTTGACTATGAAAATAAATACTGAACTAAGACAAGACGAACGTGGATCATGACAGTTTATTTTTTCTTTCTTGTAATTGCTTTTGTGATGCTTTGATCATTTTTGTAGATTGTGAAAATTGGTAAATGATCACTTAGATCAATCGTTAAAATACCACCTATCACATCCCCATTTGTTATATTTGTGAAGATATTATCAATTATTGTAGCACTATGAGTTGTAATTCTTGTTGGTTTTGATATCAACGGATAAAGATTTAAACTATACATTGAATTTATAAATACTGTATATTGATGTTATTTGCATCTGTTTTACTTCCCAGATCAATATTAAAATCTCCACACAAAAAAAACTTTTTTATTACAACTCTTTTCCAATAGCTCCGTGATTTTATCGGTGAATAACTCTATATTTGAGCCTGGTGATCGATATACACAACTTATTTTGATGTTTTTATCATTCGTGTTTATTATTTATATTGTTATCATTTCCATTATATTATCAAAAATGATTGACATTTCACTAATTTGCATTTTATTTCATTATTAACAAATAGAGCGACTCCACCACCTTTTATTTTTTCTGTTCATATGATATAGTTCATACCCTTCAATGTGAATATTATTTGTGTTTTCAACATTGAGCCATGTCTCTGACAGTGCTATTAAAGTAAAAGTTCTGTTTACGGTACTTGTTTTAGATAATCTGTTATTTTGGATATACCGGTATTTGCATTTATACTTCTACTATTGAAGTGAATAATAGAGAGACCTCCATTTGTCATACACTATCTTTTATAACTGGAAAGAAATTTGTATCAATCACATCTTCAACATTATATATTTTAGATTCTGAGTCTTTGTGTGTTGTCATGTTTTAATGTATTTGTTCATTTTACTGTATATTTTGTCAATTTTTGTGTGTGAGTTGTTTCAGTGATTTGTATTTTGTCTTCTCCTGAGCTCATCTAAGTCTTTCCAAATCCTTCAGTTCTTTTATTATTTTAGCCTGAGACCCTTCCTGTGCTTAAATCCAAATGTTTCCATTTCTTGTCCATGTTGATGCTATTTGATGTTGATGTTCTAGTGTGTTTGAAATATTGAGGGATCGCACTTCTCAGCCTCCCTGGGAACATTTACTCCAAGGTGTTGGTGGGCTTAATGAAATTTTTAATATTCAAATATTGAAATATATTCCAATATTTAATTTAATTTAATTGGGCTTAATTTGAGCTGGATCCTGCTGGAACAGGATCTGGGAACTCTTATTTTGACAGGGTTCATTGCAGTAACTGTTTGCTTGGATCTGGTAACTCTCAGGCTTACTAATAATAAAGTTTTGAAGAAATTTGACTACCTTGAACAAATAAAATCTATATTGGACATTTAGTCTGAAGATAATTACATAAACACTAATTTTAAACACAACAGCACTTACGAGCTTCTTAATATCACATCAGAGCTGCTCCTTCAAGTAAGCATGTCCACGTCTACCCTTAAAAAATCTCCACCTCTAAAAGTTCAGTCACAGGCAATTTAATTAAAAACACAAAAATATACAGTAATTAAACTGCACTAAATTGCAAATCAGTTTTACAGTTTAAGTGGGTCCTTAATAACACTGTAATTATTTATTAAAAACACGAGAAGTGTTTGATGGGTGATCACGTTACGAACGCCATGTATCAAACCAATGGACCTTACCAAGCTCCGCCCACAGGGCCGCGTTTCATTGGCTAATACCCATAACACGTCACAGCGCAGCTTCCACGTGCGTGCCGGTCTCACAAAACAAACGCTACGGTAGCGTTTGTGAGACCGGCACCACATGCTACTTACATTGCTAGCTAGCATACGTGCAGATTTTTTCTGCGTCAGGGCTGGAAAAATTGTCCTCCACCGTCAGTGGGGTATCTGTACAGGAGATGTCAGGTACCCTGACCGTATTTGTGGAAGTAAAATTCACCGTTTCCCTATATGTGAAACTGAATGCCTTGCTTGGATCAAAGCTTGTGCACGACCACAAAACTGAACAATTATTTCTTTCACCAGCAGAGAAGGGTTGACCTGCTTTTGAAACCTGCTAGTTAACAACACGCGGTCACGATGAGAGAAAGCCACAGTTCACTGAACGTCCTGGAAGTTGGGAAGAAACAGCTCCGCTAACCCCACATGAGCTAGCTAACGCAACGAGCTCTACTGTCGATTTCACCTAAAACTGCACAAAATCGTGACACGAAGGCTGGATTTTAACTAACACACCGGACGGCTGAGCTCGTTAGCCCTCACAAAAGTCGCTGTCGGCGTGTTTAGCAGCTAAAGCAGCAACGGCTAACCAACCACTTAAGGAATGAATGGAGATTACAGTTAGCATTAGCTTTGCGACCAAGGCACACAAACTTTTGCCAACAATAGAAATCGCTGATTTCAAAAGTAACCCTCAAAACCATGAATGCCTGACTTACCCAGCCTTGCAGGACAATAGGCATCAGTGATCCTGTCCACAGCTGTAATAATGCTGAGCCTGAGCGTGTGAGGAGCTGATGTTTTCCCCATCAGACGGTAGCATTAGCGGTGACGCGCACGCTGTTTGGAGGCATCGCGTGGATCAAACAACTTGATAACGTCCAAAAAAAAAAAACATGAACTTGTTGGTTCCCCTGTCCATTGTCATGGCTGATATTTTGTTGGAATCTGGCAGAAATGATACACTATTCGACTCAAAAATACCCTGCAGTCAGTCGACGCCATGTTTTCCATTGACACCAAAGCTGCGCTTGGGAGACGTGCAGCCATCTTGGAGCTTAGGGGGCGTTTCTGGGCGGAGCTTGGTAAGGTCCATGGCGCCAATTTGTCAAAACAACAGAGATCAAAATGTCAAAAGGACAGTCCAGTTCAAAGTTCATGCTCAATGATAAAGGTAGAAAATCCAACAAAGTTCAATCAGATCACAGCCCAATTTACTTTTGTTAAAATAAAATAAAAATACAGTAATAATAATTAGGCTACTGAGAATTGAAGCTCGTGAAGGCAGTGGCAATGGAGATGGTACTCGACGTGGGGGTGGATGGGGCATCCGTGAGGAAATGCCATGAGGCATCCAACCCAGCTGGATGGATGCCTCTTGGATCCCTCCCTTTGGTTTTTTTGGACTTGCACTTTAGTAAATAAATTATACACATGCAAGTGTGCAACAACTCTTCTCACATTCTTCAGTCACTAACTAGTCTCCCAACAGTCTCAGTCCAGTGAAATACTGCCTGTATCAAACATAAAATGGCTATAACTATCAATTTGGTAGATATTGAGCTACAATGTTGTGTGGTAGTAGCTGAGAGTCATCCCCGAAATATCCTCAAAGTGCTATCAGGTCGCAGTAGATCTTGTAATATTGCATTCAAATAAATAAAACTCTCTGGCATGAAAGGCAGCTGATAATTTGTTCTTTAAGGAATGTTTTACCTGAATGTAGTACTCACCTCTTGTTTGTCTTCTGCCTCACAACTCTATTTTAAATCTAAATGTATGAGCAGAGTGTTGTTGGTTTTGCAGGAAATAATGAATGGTAACCAGGAGAGAGAGATGTACATCGGCCATGATGCTCAACACATGAGAGGAGTTCTGGCTCTGAAGTACCCCATCAAGAATGGGATCATTACCAACTGGGATGACATGGAAAAAGTAAATGCAAACTACAGGGAACCCCCGACCTACGAACGAGTTTGGGACCTAAGAACCGTTCGCAGCTCGATCCGTTCGTAGGTAGGGGGTGAAAATTATATTAAAAAAAAATATATATATTCATTCATTCATTCATTCAACCTTTATTTATCATGCTAACGGAGCGCGCGCACACATTTAAGCATGTACAGTAGTGTACTGTAATGTTAAACATTGCTATTCACATTTACAGAATAAATAAAAATATATTTTCTTACTTTGAGATGGTCAAAGCCGACATAGGTTGCCATGCGTTGATTGTTTTCGGGCCAAGCAGCGCGGGGGCCGGCAAGCCACCGCAGCTGCTCCAGACCTGTGTTAGCTAGCTGGCTAGCTTCTGCTAGCCAAGCCATGAGCTAGTGTTGGAGCGGCGGCGCGATCAATCTGCAGCTGCTGCTCCAGCCGCTGCTCCAGCCTGAGACGTCCACAGAGCTATTCCAGCTAGTAATTAATCCATATGATGCGATCCTGGTCACCAGTGTTCAAAAGGCCGGCTCCCGTGTTAGCTCCAGTGTTAGCTCTGGAGCTAGCCAGGCCGGAGGTGTAGCCAGGCCGGCCGGAGGTGTTCGCACGGCGGCCTGGCACGATCGGCGATAAATCCGCTGCTGCCTGAGACATCCACAAAGTTCACAGAGACGTTTCCAGCTAGTAATTAATCCATATGAAGCCATCCTGGTCACCAGTCTTCGTCCGGCTCTCGGCAGCTAACCTAAGATGGCGTCCGGTGTTCTACATTAATTTGTGACCGGAGACCCCAGTGACTGAACCTAAAATAGCGTCCGGTGTTCTACATTAATTTGTGACCGTGTAAACTGAAGACCTACTTCCTGTTGCCCAAGATTGCTCAAAAATTGCTCAAAAATGATCAGAAATGATCTTTTTTATCATAATTATTATTTATAAAGCCTTTAAAACAACCAGAGCTGCAACAAAGTGATGTACACATGAAATTAAGAACATTTAAACAAAAAAAAAAAAAAAATATATATATTTTTTTTTAAATTCATATTTTTATTAAATATGATATGTTCGTAGGTCCCGTGGTTCGCAGGTCGATGGGGTCGTAGGTCGGGGGTTACCTGTATACTAGCACTGGTAGAAGGGAGTGGCTTAATATTTGAGACGATTGGTTTTTTATTATTTTATTATACAAGTATGTTTGTCATTTTATCTGTACTTAATAATCGTAAAACAAAAGCATACTGTATTTTCTGCCATTAACGTTGCACCGTCCTATAAATCGCATCAGTCCAAATACTGTACTGTATGTCTAATAAAGTGGAAAAATCCATAAATGGTTGATAGTGTTGTTGCCCCAGCTGAAGTTGTCATTCAGGTGCACACCGCTTCCACCTCAGATCCTCTTATGTTTGGGGGGTGGGGGTAGTGGGGATGGGAGGGGTAGGTGTGTTTGTTCCTTCTGAAGTCCACGACCATCTCCTTTGTCTTCTTCACATTCATGTGAAGGTTATTCTCTTTGCACCAGCTCTCCAAGTGTTCCACTTCCTGCCTGTAGCTGGACTCATCATTGCTTGTGATGCATCCCACCACACTGTATCATCTGCAAACTTTACAATGTGACAGCCTGGATGGGTAGCTGCACAATCATATGTGAGCAGAGTGAACAGAAGGGGGCTCAGCACAATGCCCTGAGGGGAGCCAGTGCTATGGCGGAGGAGAAGAAGTGGACCCTCATAGACTGATGTCTGTTTGTTAAGAAGTCTAGGACCCAGTTGCAAATGGAGGAGCTTAGTCCTAGTGTGAGTAGTTTGTCCATCAGGGTTTGGGGGATCATGATGTTGAAGGCAGATGTGAAGTTCACAAAGAGCAGACGTACGTAAGAGAGTCCTTCTGCTCCTAGTGGGTGAGAGCAGTGTGGACCACAGAGGAGATGCATCCTCTGTTGATTGGTTCTCGCGGTATGCATACTGATGAGGGTCCTCATTGATGTTGATGGTTGTTTTGATGTGGGTCATTACCAGTTTTTCGAAGCATTTAGCGACTATCGGGGTGACGGCCACTGTCATTCAGACCAGTCACTGTAGAGCTCTTTGGGACTGGGATGATGGTGACAGTCTTCAGGCAGGTGGGAACTGTTGCCAGGGTAAGTGAGGAGTTAAAGATGTCAGCCAGCATCTTGCAGAGCTGATCAGCACATTCTTTCAGCACTTTCCCAGATATGTTTTCTGGGCTGGTTGCTTTGTGAGGATTAATCCTCCTGAAAGTACTCCTTACTTCAGCTGAGTTCACGCTGAGATGCTCTTCATCCAGTGGTGAGGTGAGTCTGGTGTGATGAGATGAAGGAAGATGACTCGCTGTGACGACCCCTGAAGAGGGAAAAGCTGAAAGAAGGAGAAGTAGTAGAAGACCTTGAGGTTTAGTTTGAATGGTCATGGATTTCCTTGACTCGTTTTCTACAACCCACTCTATTTGATCAATCTCTCGCATCCACGTTCTGGAAGTTTGGCTGCAGCCCTCTGAATTAGAAACCGTTTAATAATATTTGCAGCTGGGGTCAGAGGAGCCTGAACCTGCTTGGTGTTGGTGCCTTTGTCTTGAACATGGATATGCGAGTTCTTTAGACAGCTCCTGTCTTTGTTTTCTATGTTCCATGTTTCGTGTGGTGCACAATAATAACAAATTACCCACTGGCTGTTTCTTCCCTTTAAAAAAATAAAATTAAAATAATTCAGCTGATGATTGCTTCAATTTAGGATCAAAAGACTTACTTTGTATAATGTTTACATTATATATTATTATGTAAATAATGTTT
>JBBPBX010064901.1:4093-15527 GCA_038048925.1 Garcialebias charrua | reverse complement strand
TATTTTGTTGGAAATATATATATATATACTGTATATAACTGATTAATTTCTAATTTTGGAATAGTTTGGAGGACGATGCAAAAAAGGTGAAGTCAATGTTTATAATTAAGAAAAAGATAAAAACTATTTTGTTGGAAAGATATATATACAGTAACTGATTAATGTCTAATTTTTAAACGGTAAATTTTGAAGAGTTATGTATTTTGCTGTATTATATATGGATGATTATTGTTTGAATTGATCATTTGAATTGATTTTGTTTAAGAAGGAGCAGATATGATTAGAAATTTTCTTCTTCTGCTTCCTTTCATTTTTTTTTTTTTAAATTGTATTTGTGTTTTTAATGGAAATGAAATGAATAAACTAAACTCAAAAGCGGCTAATATTTTTGGCAGTTTTACAAATATTGTGCTAAAATTTGTTAAGACTGTAGTTGAGTAACACTCCCAATGCATCACTACTTACTGCATGAGCTCTTAATGGAGTCAGTTCTGTTAGAAAAATATCTCATGAACCACTGGTCAGATTTTATTTTTTAACTAAACTGCACAATAGCATTATTTATGAGGTTTGACAGAAATGGGGTAGAACATGATAACAGCTAAACTTTGGCATGAGGTGGCAGGCGATATGTTTATTATGTTTATGTTTATTAAATTTGTTCATTTTTTTTACAAAAGAAGCAATACAAGACAATCTCATAATGATAGTGTACAAAAATGTAAAAAAATGAAAGGTAGCAGAAAGAAGAATAAATCTTATTATATCTGCTCCTTATCTCCAACAATCAGATTAAACAACAGTAGTCAAACCATGTAAACAATAATAATCTTCAACCAACTTTTTCCAACAATCAGGTTAAACAATAATATTCTTCAGCCAACAGTACAAAATGACTAACTCTTTCTAATTTTCTAACTAATACTAATACAGTACAAAATGACTAACACTTTCTAATTTTCTAATAACTAATACAATACACATTACGTTATTTCACATATATTTTTTTAACACATTTGTTTTGATCATTTTTTTAAATGTAAATGCATTGATATGCATTCCTTCAGGGAATGCTGCAGCCTTTAAACATAAAAAGAGGATTTTACAGTACAAAAATTGAGCAAATACTCTGGTGTGTGTGTAATGTTATATTTGTGGTAGTCTATGTGTTTTGCTGCAGTTTTTCTTTCTTTACATGTAACATCAGATGGACAGCAGTACCTCGGCAGCTCCGCAGTCCACGCACTGTTTGGCAACTTTCTGCAGGTTTTCCACGTCTCTGCCGTTCAGAGCCAACAGAGCTCCGAGTTTAGCGAACAGGAGGCTCGTTCCTGCCCCGATACCCGAACTGGCTCCCGTGATCAGGACCACTTTCCCTTTCAGGGACGAGACCTAAACAACAAAGATCATGACACGCAACCGTAAAAATAAAAAATAAATCAAATCAACAGTTAAAGACAACGGGTTATGCCAGAAAATAATCATCAAAAATTAAAATATGTAAACTTACTTTAAATGGGTCGTTAGAAGCCATTGAAGCAAGTCCCGCACGCAAGATTCCGAACTGGCACTTTGTCCACTGATGATGACGTCATTATACGCGACGGCGACACGTTTGTTTACACAACTCAGGTTATTGAAGGCATAGATATATACATAGATATATACATAGATGTATATATTATCTGTGATTGAAGGTACATGCATAAGAATTTCAATAACAGGTTTATCAGATCTCAGTTAGTTACTTTCTCATGGGGCTACTTAAGCAATTTAAACTGGAGTGAAATGTTCTTGTCTTATAAATATATTTGATCTAATAGAATTTGTATTTAAAATTTTACATAGATATTATCCAGTTAAAGACTACATTTGCCGTTTCTTCCCAAATGTCAGCAAAAGCTGCTTTTTTTTGCCAGTGTGAAGGTGAAAGTATTGAACATCTAATTTTGTAGATTGTTTTCATATTACAATATTCTGGTCTGAAATACAAAAACTGCTTACTGAAAAAATAAAAAAGTATATTGTGTTTTCAAAAATGCAAATATTGCTCATCTTTAATTATTTTCTTCAGACGAACAATTTATAATAGCCTAAATCTAGTTATTAGTTTGGCAAAATATTATATAACAAAATGAAGTGGAATGAAAAAAAAAAAAACCTTTTATTAATTTTTAAGAAATCTAAAAAATATATATTGCCTCTGAAAAGCTTAATTTTAACAAGAACAAAAACACTTATTCAGAATTTAATTTTACCCCATAAGCAGACCCCTTTGTTGTTTAGTATTCTTTTTCTCTTTGTATTGCATTTATTGTTTCAGACCCTCTATTTATACTTGAATTAATTTTTGTATACTTGCTGAGATAGTTGCATTTATATTTAGTTAAGAAATGTGAGGTCTAGTTTGGGATCTGTAGTAATACCGGTACTTATGCATCTTTTGTGTGTGTTTTGATGCGTTTGGTTTGAAAGATCTTTTGTAATGTTGTATGGTTGAAATAAAGTTTATTAAATAAATAACTTCAGGTGTGCGTGCATACGACAAACATGATTAGAACTCTATTACAAAAGTTTATTTAGTACAAAAAAGGCAATGCATTTGCCAACAGCGTACAAAAAATGAAAATAGCAATGATTTAAAAATGTTAAACGTTTTTTTGCCCCCTCTTCTGAATACATCAGCAGGAACAAATTTCAAAGTTTGTCACTTCAGTGTGGGTTTAAAAGGAGCAAAGAAATAAAAACACAAATAAGCACCACCCTGAATTTTTCATCAAGTTACCGGTACAAACGTTTTACTCCACAGACAGCGACTTCAACTTGTTTTTAAGACAAATCGACTCTCTGCAGGTTCACACGTCATTTTGTCTGAAAATGTCTGGTGATTTTCTCTCCAGTCTCTTCCCTCTTTGACAAGTGATCCATTTAAACTTAGGCAAGAAACTACTGTATTCACTGCATCATGTAGCCTCCTGGAACTAAATAATTCCATGTCTGAATGCCTACAAATGAAAGCTAACCAGCAAAAGGGTTAGCGTGAATGGTCACGTCCTTTATCCGGTTCTCAGTCAGTGGTCGGAATGTCTTTTCATTCACGGGCTGCTTCTCCAGTTCATCCAGTGTTTCCAAGCCATCAATGATTCTATGTAAAAAAAAAAAATTAACAGAGTGAGGACAAAATAAACCAAGATTATGAAGGAGTAATAATAAAAGTAATTTTAGGTATAAATTGGAAAAGCATAATTATGTTTTTTACAAACAACATATCAACTGATCACGAATGTGCCTTTCACTTTCATACAGTTGTTATGCCAGAATCACAAGTCACATACTTTCCAAACACTGTGTATTTCATGTCCAGATGGGGCTGTTTGGCATATGTGAAGAAAAACTGGGAACCATTCGTGTTGGGGCCATTATTTGCCATCGAGACCACTCCTCTTACATTATGCTGAAAAAATGTATCACATACACCAAGTGTTAACTTATAAACTATGACCAACAAAAACATACTCCATTTAATGTAGAACTTATAATTTACTCACCTTTAAGTGTTCACTAAACTCATCTTCAAATTGGCGACCCCATATACTCGTCCCCCCTTTGCCAGTGCCTGCATGTTTTCAAGAAGCAAAACGATATGAAAAAAAAGTATAACCTAATATTATTTATTTTTGTTAGGGTTAGGGTTAGGGTCTTATTTATTTTTGTTGAGTGCAAAGAGACTCTCCCATACCTGTAGGGTCACCAGTCTGAACCATGAAGCCTTTTATATTTCGGTGGAAGACGCAGCCATTATAGAACCCACTGGCACACAAAGCAAGGAAGTTCTGCAAAATAAAACCACAGCAGTAATGATTTCATTAATTCAACCGTTATTTATACAGGTTAGTCTCACTGAGTAAGGACTTAAAATTTGATAAACAAATAGCGTCTGTAGTCAAGGTCTGTTTTTATCAATTACGTCTTTTATACAAAGTTAAGCCTTTTTTAAATAGTTTTGATTTAGAAAAGGCTATTCATGCTTTTATCACCTCAAGGCTCGACTACTGCAATTCCCTATATGCAGGAATCTCCAAATCCTCCATTAGACACGCCTAAAATTGGTCCAAAATGCGGCAGCTCGACTTTTAACCAACACCTCCAGATGTGAGCACATTACCCCTGCTTTATTTACTCTCCACTGGCTTCCTGTCGATTTTAGAATTAAATTTAAAATTTTATTATTCACTTTTAAAGCTCTCAATGGTCTTGCCCCACTATATTTGACTGATCTTGTAGCTGTCCGTGAATATAGGAGAACACTGAGATCATCCAATACATTTCTCCTGTCTGTCCCAAAGACCAACTACTGTACAAACGATGGGGTGACCGGACCTTTTCTGTCGTTGCACCCAGTCTCTGGAATCAGCTACCTCAGGACTTGCGCTCCATCACTGATATGGTGTTTTTTAAATCTAAACCTTTTTATTCAGGCAGGCTTTTAATGCCTAGTAATTCTTTGTCATTCTTGTTGTGTTTTAACTGTTTTAATGTTTAACTGTTTAACCAAAAAACATGCTTGTTAGGCTGATTGGTGACTCTAAATTGACCCTAGGTGTGAGTGTGAGAGTGGATGGTTGTTTGGTGTGAGTGAGACAGGTCCCCTTGTAAATGAGTCCTCATGACTCAACGAGGCTAGCCTGTATAAATAAAGGTTGAATGAATGAAACTGGCTGTTTTCTAAATGTTTAATTGATTGTTTTTTTTACTTCTGTATTGTTCAGCACTTTGTGCACCTTCTGGCTGCTGAATAGGGCTCTATAAATGAAGTTTGATTGATTGAGTGAGTCAAGAGGACTCATTTACAAGAGACCTGTGTTTTAGACAAGACAACATATACCGAGTACAGACAATTAAAAAATGCAATTAAAATAAGTTTTATACAACTATAAAATCAGGGTATGATAAACCCACCTTGAATAAATAGCACAGATATGTGTGTGTGTTTATATTTATTTTTATGAGGCTTACATTTATTTAGCAGTGATCTTGCCATCAACGTTGTAGGTAAAAAAAAAAAAAAACGGTAGCGCGACTTACCTCACATGATTTCGGAGCGCGTTCACAAAACAACTCAATTTTAAAGTCTCCAAGATCTGTATGAAGGGTAACTGCCTAAAATGAAGATGAAAACAAATCATAAACCTACGAAGCTGCGATTGTCATTCGCTAAATTTGCAAAAACGTCGAAATGACGACGCTTACACCCACGTATACTGGTCCATAACTAAACTAAGACCAATAAAAAATTAACACCAGTTAGTTATGTTTAAAGTTGGCCTAACATTTTATCGCTAACCAAATATTAATGAAATGAGTTCAAGAAATGTACCATTTGAAATGTTGCCTCTGAGCTACAGTGCATACGAGAAATAAGTCCGGCTCCGGAGGGCACCCACCGCTTAAAGGTTCCGCTTAACCTTTCCACTCTGTATGCGTACCGGTATGTAAAAGTACAGCATGCAGAAATACGTACACAAACAAATAAATAAAATAAATAAAACAAATAAAATAATATTTATTTTTGTATTAAATGTGCAAACTAATATCAAAATGCATACAAAAATAATAATTGTGCAAATAATGAATGTCTGTTTTTTTCATTCCCATACCTGTCAAGTTTTGGATTTAAAAATAAGGGACATTTTCTGCCGGGTACTCCGAGCCATCCCACTACCCAACCAAAGTCCAGGAGGACCCCTTACATTTTAAGACAGGTTTACAAGAAATCTAAAATAACTACCTATCAGCCACTTACAACCCAGTGTTTGTGTGTCTATCTAACATTCAAACCTATTTTGTGAAAATGATTAGTTGCTATAATTTAAAGGGAATGGAAATGTTTGTTAAACCTAAGTTTAGAACCAGTTTAAAGGGTTGGTCTACTACAATAAGAGGAATTGATCTTTGGAATGGACTAGAGGACAATGTAAAAAATGTGAAGTCCATTTTGTTGGTTACATTTAAGTTGATTCTAATTTAACAAATTATATTAGATATTTTGATGTGACTGTATATCTCTGAGACTGTTTTATTTTGTATTACAAATAAGTATATTTATGTTTGAATTGATCGTTTGAATTATGCTGGTGAAGATTCTCAGTCGTCCAGGACATGATTGTATTGAACGCCTTTTTTGATCGTTTGAATTGATTGTTTGATAAGGAGCAGATATGATAAGAAATTTTTTCTTCTTCTGCTTCCTTTCATTTTGTTTTGTTTAATTTTTATTTTTTTTTAAATTGTCATTGTTTTTAATATGAAATGAATAAAATTATACAATACAATACAATGTGATCACAATCTGATAGGCCTACCTTTGTGCTTGACGGATTTTTCATGCTGACGGACATCGTTCCTTCCCCCATGAGAGACACTAAAGTCGCAGTTACAAATCTTACAAAACGCGTAATTGTGCCCCACCCTACTCTTCTTTTAGGAAAAGTAAATTCGCTGTCCCATTTTTCAAGATATTTACACGAAGTCTTAACTTTTTTGGCAGGGACGCCTTCTCTCTCGTTACATTCATCCATTTCTGATGTGTTTTTCCGGGTTCCGCTGCCAGCACTAACATCGCGAGAACTGCCACCGAGGCTACTGCAGGTGGCAGTTCTCGCGAGGCTAGTGACATAATTCAGAGGCACTGGAATGTTTTTTTTAAATAATATTATAATAGGAAATTTCCGGGAAAATAATAATTTGGGATGACGACGGGAAAGAGGGGTAAAATCCGTTAGTTTCCCGGCCAAAACGGGAGACTTGACAGATATGACGCGGGCTTCGAGACAAGAGCGTGAGGCGAACGCACACAGTCCTCTGATCTGTAATAAAGTTGGTGTATGTTCGACAATAAAGAGATAAAAAGCAATACCGGCAACATCCTTGACTCGGCATAACATATGGTTAGTGGTCCAATCATCTGACTGGATGTCAAAAGCGGATTGCAAAAGCTGGAAAGCCTTAGCAACTGTTTTAGCTCGACAATAAACAACTGTGTCATCAGCATAGAAATGTAAGGATGCATCAGGGATGCTCTGACCTACATTAGCTATGTAGATTGTAAAGAGGGTCGGTCCTAAGACTGAGCCTTGTGGTACACCATTTTTAACTGTTAAATAACTGGAAGAAGTACCGTTATGTTGAACACATTGCCTCCGATTGGAAAGATAATTAGAAAACCAACCAATGGTGTGATCGGAGAAACCGATTTCTGAGAGCTTATGACACAAGATGTTATGATCCACAGTGTCAAAAGCTTTAGACAGGTCTAAGAAAAGTGCAGCACAATAATCCTTAGCATCCAATGCTTCAATAATGTCATTAAGAACCTTCAGTGAAGCAGTTGTTGTGCTGTGTTTCCTGAAACCAGATTGATGGAGAGGTAAGATGTTAGAGTCCAGATAATTTTTGACTTGAGAGTTTATCAGTTTTTCTAGAACCTTAAAATGCAGAGTTTAGAGATTGGTCGATACTTGTTCAGTGAGGTGGGATCACCTCGCTTCAGCAAAGGAAGAACAAAGGAAGTTTTCCAAGCATCCGGAATGGTGTTTTTGCTTATGGACAGGTTAAAGATGTGGGTCACAGGGACTGTGATGATATGAGCAGCCAGCCTTAAGAAATAAGGAGGAAGTTCATCTGGACCTGCAGATTTTTTAGGATCAAGATCTTTTAACAGTTTATTTACCTCACGGACTGAGAACGGAGAAAAAGAGAAGGTGCTATTAGGTTTGACTTGTAGGAGGGATTTGATTTGTAGAAGTTTGGTTATTAGATGGAGTGGCTGATTTTCCAAACTGTGTCAAATAATGAACTAGAAGCAACAAAATGTTTGTTGAAACAGTTCAGGATCTCGTGCTTATTTGACACAGGAACAGAGTTAACGAGAAGTTGTGATGGGAGGTCAGATGATTGGGGGATGCCTGAGAGAGATTTGATGGTTTTCCCAAATCTTTTAGGGTCTATTAGATTGGAGGTCTGAGATTTAAAAAAAATAGTTAAATTTTGCAGCGTTGATGGCAGTTGTGCATTTATTCCTCAGCTGTCGAAAAATCAACCAATCAGTGTCTGAGCCAGAGTATATCACTGCAACCCAAAGATGGCCTCTCCTATGCAGGAGGCCAGCTAGTTCAGGAGTAAACCAGGGGCTGTCACATCCCTTTATCCTGAACTGGCTGAATATCTTTGAGGAGACTCGTTCCCCCCATTTCAATTCACTTTAGGAATTTTTGTTTGAAATTAAAATAAATCATCAGATGAAAACAGGAGATCAAAACATGTTTCAGTTGCCTTAAGGTCCAGGCCTCTGTTTAAAGTGAGACTAAACCAGTGTTGCCAGGTGAGAAATGTAGGATTATCGTACTAGAGCCCTAAAATTATCGTATTTTGAGGGAAATTATCGTACACCCGTCAAAACCAAAATAACAAGTATGCACTATAGTCACTCTGTTGTTGAATTGCGTCTAACAGGCACTCACAGCGTTGTGGCATCAGTACGGGTGGGAACCATAGACAATAATACGTATTAATGTCTGGTGGCAACTAATGAGCCCGCCCCCCCGCATTTCTTGTTTTGTTTCATGGCGGTTTTAATTTAATAACTCAACTAAATTCTGTCTATTAAGTTTGTATTTTCAAGGAAATAATAACTTGATATTTAGCTTTACTGATATCACTACTAAAAACATCCCTAATTGTAAATTTAATATTAATTTTATTTATTTATTTTTGTTAATGCATTCTTTCTGTTTCATACCTTGGACATCCCATAAAGACATGTTGAACCGTTTCAGGGAGATTGCTGGTGCACATGTCACAAAAAAGTCCTGTTGCAAGCTTTCCAATTATTTTAAGAGATTTATTAAGGTCTGTGTGTCCTGTTCTAATGCGAGTAAGTTCCTGTTTCTTCCTGCTTTCTTGTATATCCTACCTTTTTTGTTGTGTAAATGTCTTCCTGTATCAGAAATGTCCCAGGTTTCCTGCCATATTTTCTTAATATATTTCTTAATTATCATTTAACATTTAACTTTATATAAATGTTCTCTCATTTTCATCACTTCTTCTTCCAGACCGGTGTCACACGAGACGTCGGCTCTGCTTTTTCTTCTTCTCTAACTCATGGGGCGGGCGCAGCGGGCTATTCAGCCAATCATGGTCGTTGTTCTGCACATACGTCACTCTTAGGTCACATTTAGAAAAGCACGATTGGCTGGAATTTCAAGATGCATTCAGGGTTCACAAAAAAACTCAGACAGACCGTTGCGGCAGGCTGATGGAAACCGATCACAACTACACATTCAAGGAATGGCCAAATTATCGTATTTTTGGCCTTTTTCGGGATTATTGATCGTACATCGTACAGAGGGTAAAATTATCGTACAAATACGATAATTATCGTACACCTGGCAACACTGGACTAAACCCATGTGGATCGGTAACTCCTCCTTCCAAAATCTCCCTGAAAATGGGCGTGTCGAGAGACAAGGAGGGGTGGAGGTAGAGTTGTGCTTTTGTTCACGCCTCCACCTGCAACAACCTAAAACAAATTAAACCTCTAGCCAACAACATACACCAAGCAACAACAAAGAATAAACATGTAGATGTATTTATCTATTCCACCCATTCCATCCAAAACCAAAGGCCTAAAAAAATGAAAATGAAAAGAAAAATAAAACCGCTTGTCAGGAGTGAAATGCAGCACTTCCATATAAGGTATGCACTTCTCATCTCTGCAGGGGATTGGCTCTGCTTGAACCACCTGTGTGACATCACACATGAGCAGACATGTCACACATGAGCGTTTGCACAAATAAGAAAATTAAGGTGTAATCCACCAGTTCAACCCATAGAACTACCGTAAACACATTTTTAGACCAAATATTGCCAATTTACACAGATATGCACAATTATGTGAGAATAAACACAGCCATAGTGCTAGATAACATTTTAAACACATTCTAGGGAGTTTATCAGCTAAAAAAAGTTAATTTTGGGTTTAGTCGCACTTTAAAAAAAAGAGATATTTGATCTCATTGTGATTTGCCTGTTTAAAGGATAATAAATAAAACAAAAATAAACAGGAAACATTACAAATATAGTTAACACTTCTTTTACGCCATTAAAAAAAAAAAGCATTCCTTTTTATCATGTCTGTGGATACTGCTGGAAATTGTGAATTTCACTCTGGGGATGGATAATAATAATAATATTAATAATAATAATCTATATTTGCAGACAAGTTGAGCATTTGTAGAAAGAACAATAAAAACAAATTCAACCAACAGAGTACTGTATATTTTATTGTTTCTAGTGGAAGATTCACACGACAGAACAAAATGTTAGTTCAAACAGAATACACAAACATTATTGCATTGTTTATGCCAGTAGTTGCTTTTACTTTATTTATTTTTTACTTTTAAGACATTTCATAAAAATGTGCATGAAAACTAAACGTTCCTTGTGAATTGGTTGAGGAATACTAATGATGATCTTGTGTCCAGAACAGAAAGTATTATCATACAAACACACTTGGCCTGTGTGACTCAAAAGAGCCCAAATATGACAGTATGAATACATAATGACTGATGAATACAGAACATCCTAACAAGTGGTTTCTCTGAAAAAAAACAACATGCACATTTATTTCAAAGCAGTCGTATAGAAGAAATATAGACAAAATGTCATTATAGTGGTTCAAATCAAAAATACTAAAACACATAGGCAACCATAAGAAGGGAAATGGATACACTAGCTGGTTTCCTGAGATGTTTAGCTGTGCTATAATATAGCTTTCACAATTGTAACATAAGGTTGATAACAAAAAATAAAGAGTGGGTGTGTTTAACACAAGAAAAAGCCTGGCCCATTACACACATCACTTC
The DNA here is from genome assembly GCA_038048925.1 of Garcialebias charrua. NCBI lineage: Eukaryota > Metazoa > Chordata > Actinopteri > Cyprinodontiformes > Rivulidae > Garcialebias > Garcialebias charrua. Next base: position 4,605 of record JBBPBX010064901.1, on the reverse strand, counting down.
ACTAGCAACATAAGGAACTCCTTTAATTCACAGAAAACTTTAAATCTGTTTTTTGAAAACTTAGAAATGTTGATTGTCTAACAAACGTCTATTGCTAACATGCCAAGTTGTTTAAAAATATGACAAAGTATGCAATTTAAAAATAAAAAATATTGAATGCCACTTTAATCTTCCAGCTGGCAGTGTTCAAATGCCAGAAAAAAAAAGAGGGTAAAAAAATACATTGTGTAAACATAAGACAAATTGCTGCATTTGCACAATGTAACATGAGGAGAAGGTGCTGAAGTCTACAGGACAAAAAACTCTATATAATCTACTTTTATTTAAATTGTTCATAGTTATGGACACATTTTTGAAAAAAGGAATGTTGATGCACATAAGAAAACTATAACACTTGGAGCCTTCAAATATTTAAAATAACAGCAATATTGCACAGCATGGCAGTGTAAAACATGATCTTAAAATACACATCGCTTCACAGATTTGTGTTTCAGTTCGGTTTTAATACTGTA
>JBBPBX010064900.1:0-15241 GCA_038048925.1 Garcialebias charrua | reverse complement strand
CAATACAAACATATTTTTGGCATATTTTCAAAATAAACATTTTGTAAGTCTTTATTTTGTCTTTTTTTTTTGTACCGAAAATAAACCGAAAATAAACCGAACCGAGCCCTCCTTGTAATTGAACCGAACCGAAATGTGATTTTAGCGTACCGTTACACCCCTAATATATATATATATACATATATATATATCATATATATATATATATATATATATATATATATATATATATATATATATATATATAGATAGATAGATAGATAGATAGATAGATAGATAGATAGATAGATAGATAGATAGATAGATAGATAGATAGATAGATAGATAGATAGATAGATAGATAGATAGATAGATAGATAGATAGATAGATAGATAGATAGATAGATAGATAGATAGATAGATAGATAGATAGATAGATAGATAGATAGATAGATAGATAGATAGATAGATAGATAGATAGATAGATAGATAGATAGATAGATAGATAGATAGATAGATAGATAGATAGATAGATAGATAGATAGATAGATAGATAGATAGATAGATAGATACATATATAGATATATAGATATATAGATTTGTTTTATATTACACAGTTTTTATTTGTGTTCTTGGACACTAAACCAAATTTCATTATACTCAGGTGCAATTGACAATAAAGGCTTATTCTATTCTATAAATAACATAATATATGTGCAAATCATAATTTGCACAAAGGGTGATTTATTTTTTTATTTTTTTTGGTTCCCATTGGTTAACTTTGTTCAACTTTATGTGAACTTGTGACATAGATCTTTCACTTTGGTTTATCTTTCATAGAAGCAGAAAAGCATAATATTGGGCAATTAATTTTTTTTTTTACTTGTCTTGTGGCAACTCTTTTTGTTTTCTTGGCACATTTAGCTTTTGATGCAACTCTTTTTGGTTCACCCTGCTTCTACTCACACACAAACACACACACACACACACACACACACACACACACACACACACCACCAGGCGATGGCACTTTTAGTCTCCATAACTTGGCCCTTGATCACTGTAATCAAACACAGGCAGCATCAGCTTGAAGCTACTGTAATTATTGGGCTGCTCAGACCTCTGCACGAGGAGAGCTCTTGGAAAAACACACACTGGCGTGCACCTGCCTGCACTCTAGCACACAACTACAATTTGAGAAAAACACATGCACAAACCGAAGGACACACAAGGCTGGGATGGAAGCTCTGCTAGACGATGAACACAGACAGAGCTTCAGTAAAAGACACTAATGAGTCCAATGAGACTGAGGGGAAAACAGCTCCTGAAATGCAACACAGTTAAACACCTCAGAGAGTAGGACTGAGGGGGAACTGGGATGAGAGACAGGTGAGGCTGGGCGGGGCATCAAAAGACAAATGAAAGAAAGAAGGAAACAGGAAGAAAATAGTGATAACGCCAAAGGAATGGTAGCAATGGTGTTAATGGTGGGTTGCCAGATGTAACCATGGAAACAAGTTCCTGTGGTGCACATATGGTGCAGCCGATGCTGGGGTGTGGGGTGTTAACTGTGGAGGTGGTGGGGGAACATTCTGCCTTTATCAGCTGCCCAGTAAACAAGGCTTTTATGTAAGCTTCCTTTTAATGACGACCTATGAAAAGAGTTGGTGGTGTTGCATAGGAAAAGCCCTTTTTTCCCTATCATTGTGTGAAAAAAATAAACTGAACAGAAGGTTAGCTCTTTGGGTAACGGTTCCATAAGGCCTGCAGCAATTTGGTGGCCTTGAATGAAGAGCTCTGGGCGAGAAGTGGTCCAGATCTATAGTCCCCTAGATCCAATGGTTTGATGGTTAAAAGTGTCCAGCCAATGGAAGGCCTATGATGCAACCCTCTGCCCAATTAGGATTCAGCAGTTCTTTAGCTATCAGGTGTTGCATTCTGTTGACAGCAAATTAAATATAGTCACAACATAAATAAAAACAGCTGAGTGCCGGTAATAATTTCAAATGGCTGTCATTGAATGAGGGATTTCTGTTTTTCAAGCTAACAACTCAGGTTTTGTGGGATTCTACACTCATTAATTGGATTAATGTGAAGTTTATTTTATTACGGTGAATGTCAGCTGTATGCATCACGCATGTGTTAACTGGTGACATTCTCCACAATATTGATATCAAATATTATGGAGAAAGTATTTTATTACTGTATTTTCCAGTCTATAAGTCACACCTTTTTGCCTAATTTGCATGCCCTGTGACTAATAGAGAGGTGAGACTTGTTTATGGATTATTCCCATAATTTTAGACCAATTTTTGGCTCAGATATGACCGTTTTTCATTTTGGCAAAAAAATGTGCAGTAGCGCTTTTGTCCGCTAGGGTACACCGACCGTTCCCAGCTCATGTGTCCGAAGGCAGCCTCCTCTGGTCAGACACACTCTGTCACAGACCGGCCTCCTGCTCTGGAGGTATGAAATGCTGGTTTGTTTTGTTTTGTTTTTTTGTCCCTGAGAATCAGATTTATTCAAAAGGATGTCACCGTCAAATTTGTTTTTGAGTGTAAGAGTGCCAGCTGAATGCTGGCTACCATGTGATGAATATAGGGTGTTACCCCACTGGTTTTTCCAAAAATGTATGTCGAGTGTGACTCTTGAAAGAAAAAAAAGATCTGTATTTTGTTGTTTGGCAAAAAGAAATAAAGCTTTCCGTTTTGTGGAATTTTTTAACCCCCTGGCATTCAAAGAACATATAGATAACGACAGTGTTATAAAAAGAGATGTAAGTTTTAGTGAATGTGCTGTGTTGCTTTCAGCCTGTGCGCTGATTTACAGAAAAGTTGGAAGAATAAACCATAAATGTTATTTTTGTTAACGCTACTTAATAAGAACAATTTCAGAGAGCAAAAAGTGCAATCTGTTTTAGTTGAATTTGAATCTTCTACATCAAGATGAACTTTTTTCTGAACAAGGTGCATAAAATGCTAGTTTAAAGTCTCAGCTCCCAGTGCCTACAGATCTTGTGACTCCAGGATTCCTCTTCTATCCGGAGTTAGTAGGGGAGTGGAGTGTCCATGTTAGTTCACAGGGAGATCCACTTCTTTACCGTTCACGTAGGCTCGGGCTCCCACGAAGTAGGCGATCTTCCCCTCTTTTCTCGCTGCCTCGATCGCTGGCCAAAGTGCTGCTCTGGTTATCCGGTCCGCTGGACACAGGTCCTCTGTGAAGCGAAGATGGCGTTCCTTCAAGAAGGTGTTATTTTTTGCAGCTCTCCACACAGCATCTCTGTAGGTTCTGGAAGAAAACTGCAGGATGATTCCTCTAGGTTTATTATTATTTTCTTTTATTTTTCCCAAACGGTGGACAGTATCAATCACATCAGGTAGCTTGAGTTTCCCTTCAGGGAAGATGGTTTGACAGATCTTGATGGTTTCTTTTCTCACGTCTTCTTTTGAGACAGTTTCTGGAACACCGTAAAGTTTCAGATTCCCACGTCTGGAGTACCGCTCCAAATCAGTTAGTTTTTTTTTCCAGCTGAAGAAGGGTAGCCTCATTATTTTAAATTGTGTCCTCAATATTGCCAACCCTTTTTTTCACGTCTTTAACTTCTTCAAAGGCAAAGTCAACAGATTTCTTGAGCTCCTCAATTTTTACTGAGTTGTCGCCCACCATCTTTTCTACAGTGTCGAAGCGCGTGTTGATTAGCTTGGAGAGGGTTTTGATAATATCGGGGTTATTCACGCTTATCTCCTCACCTTGTTCAATGAGTGCTTTTTTGTGAGCTGGTTCTTTAGAAGGTGTCCCCTCTGGTGAGATAGGCAGCAGTGGAAAGTCTTCTTCATCCGGAGGTAGGGGATTCGCCATTTTGATATAGTCGTGTCCCGCGTTAGCTACATTCTTGCTGGAAGCTGGTGCTTTGTTCTCTTTGGAAGATCTTTTCCTATCTTTTGAAAACATTGTTGCGCTATCAAAAGGGTTTTCTTCCCTGTTCAGATGAATAGCGCAAATAAAGTAAAGTTTTTAGCGTTAAAATGAAGGTTTTCCAGTTGTATTAATAAGAATTGGCACCACAGGTTGAAAAGGAGCGTCCGCTCAAGCTGCCATCTTGGTCCGGACGTCAGTATGAAATACTGTTTGTTAGCAAATATATCTCATAAACCACTTGGCGGATTTTCTTTAAACTTACAGAAAGTAATTATTTGGTGGTCATTTACAAACTGTTAGCTGTTGGAATAGTTTGAGATAAAATTCGATGTTTTATGCGCATAAATGTGTTGCGGTAGCTTCATTGTTTTTCCGTGTATACTGTATTTTAGCAAATAGCTCATAAACCACTCGGCGGATTTTCTTTAAACTTACAGAAAGTAATTATTTGGTGGTCATTTACAAACTGTTAGCTGTTGGAATTTTTTTAGATAAAATTCGATGTGTTATGGGCATAAATGTGTCGTGGCTAGCTTTGTTGTTTTTCCGTGTACATTTAACAAATAGCTCATAAACCACTCGGCGGATTTTCTTTAAACTTACAGAAAGTAATTACTTGGTCATTTACAAACTGTTAGCTGTTGGAGTTGTTTGAGCTAAAATTCGATTTATTTATAATTTAGTTTCGTTAAAGCGAAACTATTTAAATCCAGCAGATTTGACCATTACGTGAATTTATTAAGGAACAGTTAAGCTAAGACACATCTTTGCTATAATTTTCAGCAGACAAATATATATATATTTTTTACCATGTTAATCTTGTTAAAAGTCCTTCTGTGCATGCTTCTGTGGCCACCATTTTCAGCAGGGCAAATTACGTGCTGATGCATCGCTTAGCAATGACGCATGATAGATGCAACTTAAATAAAGGTGCAACATGTTCATGGATTTTTCCAATTTATAGAATAGAAGAATATAGAATATATCTTTTGGCATATTTGCACCAAGGTACAAAGTTTTGCAATTGGCGCGCGCACCATCCGAAGAGGGACGTACGCACGGAAGCCGCAGCAGTATAAAACCGCGCCACCAACAATCAGATATGAAAAAGGAACATACATTCGGGTAATCAGTGGTATTCAAAAAAGAATCTATCACAATTTGTCTTAGGACACTCCATGATAAAGTCTAAAAAACTCTACCAGCTTTAGCACGGATAAGACAAGACATGTTGCATTTCATGGCAAGCAGGGAGATTGTCCGTGAAAGTCATTTCAGATAAGCACAGTCTGTAGATGTCATTTCAGCTCGGCTCCATTCTGAAAGCACACGGAGACCTCTGGGGGGGGGGGCAGCGAGTTCTCAACAGCTTTCACTCCAGGAGAAGATTTGCAGACAGCCTTCTTTTTCCAAGGTTGCTCACAGTCCAGATTAGATTAGTCGCTTATTTATTTTCAGGCCAGGCTACAGTGTACTTTTGACTGCAGCCTTGAAGTCCAGGTGCTGTTCAGGTCCAAATCGTCGAATCATGTGAGGTTCCGAGCTACAAATCCTCGACTGTGCCTGATGGAGCTGTAAACGAGTCCCAAAGCGCACCGCAGGTCCGCGGCTGTCAGCTCGTACAACAGCTGGCTTGTTGAGGTCATAGCCCGGATCAGAGAATCTGGTTGAGCAGGGAGTCTCGCCAGCGCGTTGATCGCCGCGGCCGCCTCCCTCAGCTTCCAGTAGCAGAAAACATCCGCCGATCCCAAAAAGCAGGGCAACTGCCACCAATATTCCAATAATCCACAGAACTTCAACGTCTTCGACAGAGAGAACGGTCAGACACATTGGCCACGAGTCCATAGTGTATTCCACCGCATGCGTGTCGAAGGGGCAATCCGCCTCTCCTGGTCCGGTGCGTTTCGTTGAAAAAATTGTACCAATAGAGGAAACAGCCCACGTAAAATCCATTTCACATTGGTTAGAGTGAGCGCTGAAGAGTTAAGACGAGACAAAATGCAAAAGCAGGGAGGAGGAAACTTAGGGGGGGTAGAGGAGCAAAAAGAGATGCGACCTGCTTCGCCGAGTGCCAATAATTGGACAAAGCGACTTATAGAAAGGTGCGAGTTATCAGGTGGAAAATACGGTAGCTTGGCTACAAGTTATCCTAATTATTTGTTGCAATTTCTATTTACGGTATCCTTTTTTAAATAATTTCAGTGCACAATGCTGCTGCTGTTTGGCATATTGTTTTTGCCCTATTAATGTTTAGCGTAATTCTTAGTTCATATCTTAGATCTTACTGTTTTCTTTGTAATTTGTACTTTTGTTGGATGTAACTGGGACCCTGTGTACACAATTTCGTTCCACCACATGTACCACATGTGATATGAATGACCATAAAGAAGCCTTGACCCTAATCAAAATGTTGCAGAGATAGGATAAAGTAAAAGAGACAAAATAAAATCAAACTAAAACAATTTGAAAAAGCTCCATTGTTATTTTGGTTTCTACAACACAAGGTTAGACATGCATGAAACTGGATATGTTGCAATTTCTAAAACCAACATATTTCCAGTCCACACAGAACCACTAAACAATGGGTCTTTGAAAATGTTCCCTTGGAAAACAAAAAAAAAATCCATTTTTTTTTCTCTGAAATTAAATAAATAAATAACTAAATCAGTTTGAGTGTGCACAAAACAAAAAAGTTTATAGCAAGTACTGTATCACTCAGCCCATTGTGAATAGAAATTATCCATCAGGGCACTAACAACCAATTTCTAGGCTGTTGGTCCTCCTCTTACATGTGAACAACTAGTTCATGCTGTCAGCAACAAACTGGTTGATCCACTATGAGATGGTGCTGTCCATAAGATTGAGTTTGCTGAAACCTTTCAACAAAGAAGAAGCCAACGTTTTTAGGAATATTTTGTGCAATGCCCAGAATATGTCTGACCACATTCTACGTATTCCAGATTAAGCTGCACTCCTCAGTCACGCAGCAACATTTTTACTCATTTTACACAAACATATTCTCCCATTTTCCAGTTATAAAGTCCTGTCTCACTATTACATAAAAAGTAAGGGTCAACATCTTGATAGTTTATTTAAAAAAATAACAAACAAAAACATACAACAAAAACTAAACAAGGCTCGTTTTTGTTTGTTTTTACCAGTTTTTTTAATTTTAGCCACGTGACTTTGTGCTTCTTGCAGTAAACAGGGTTAAACACTTAAAGGAGACCAAATATTGGTTTTATAAATTTTTATGGTATGTCTGTGGGCTATCCAGACCATGTTCATTCAATTTAATGCACAAAATAATTATTAGAAAATAAAATATCCCCTTTCTAGTTGTGCCTTTTCTCACTTCCGATCTGAACGAGCTGTTTATGATAAGGCCACGCCCTTCAAATATCTGTTGACATTAACTCCGCCCTCCAAAGTGGACCCTGAGTCGGACCCAAAGGCAGAAGCCATTTTGGGCAGGGCAAATGAGGCGCTGACGCGTCGCGTAGGCTGCTGAGAAACATCCATATGTTCACCCTCCACCAACATATTATTTCCAGTCCACACAGAACCACTAAACAATGGGTCTTTGAAAATGTTCCCCTGGAAAACATAAAAATGTTCGTTTGACTCTTCGAAAACAAGCAATAAGGCTGCAGAGTAACACACTGGCTGCTTACTGCTATACACGCTCTCTCTAGCGGGGACCGCTTTTTTCACGGACCACATCCGGCGCGGACCGGATATGGTCCGCGAGCAGTCGTCCGGTTGATTTAAGAGCCCGTAAATAAGTTTTTTCGTTGATAGATAATTAGTTATTAGCGGTACTGCATTTTAACAACAACGAAACATCGAACTCTAGTAGCCATTGTGCTGAGATGAACTCAGGAAAAACAACCGTGACGTCTTTTATACTGAAGTGGGTGGAGCATCACCAGGGGTTGCTAGGTGAGGGGCTGGACTCAAGGTTGGGGTGGGGTTGTCCTGCAGCTTGTGACGTCACAAGCTGCAGGATTTGAAAACGAGACATTTATATCACTGAAAAATAAATATACTTAGAGTAAATAAACCACTGGGTGCATTTTTTTGGCCGCAGGACTGTTTTTTAAAGAAGTACATAACCAAAGTTGAGTAAAAAAAAGCATTAAAAAGTGAATTTTGGATCTGTGGTCCCCTTTAAAAGCTTTAATGTGTAAACTTGAACATTGTTCAGTTTTGCAGGATCAAACAGTGCATGAAGAAAAACACGGTGATAGCTTTCATTAAAAAAAAGAGAAACTGGAATTTAGTTTCATGAATACAATGTTAACTGAGTGATAATCACAAGTAGCTTTAGTTATCCTGGATTCACCTTTGCACTCCATGTTTTGATCAGATACTCTGCAGCACCTTGCACGGCTCAGCAGAGAACCTAATTGAGGGTTTGATTCATATAAATCTGCAGCTGCAGTCTGGTGGGGTCAAGACAATGGGCCTCAGACTGTGGGTTAACACCAGGCAAAGGTCACTGCTGGAGAAGCAGCAGAATCTCTGTTGCAAACTGGAAAACGCAGCATATGGCCATGCAAAGACCCAGTTCTTTCTGTTTGTTCATGAAATCTGGGCCGTGTGTGGGTGTTTGCAGCTTGCCTGCAGGCCTGCTTCAAACTGTTGGTATGTGTGTTTATTAACTGTGTTACAGATGGATCACAATGCAAGAAAATAACACAATTTGTGAAGTTTATATTTACAATAAAGGTTTTTCTCTGCTGAGCAATATAAAGTGATTTAGTTTGAGGTAGTTATGATCGTTAGAACTCAACCCTAAAGTCAGCACAAAAGTAATCATTGGGTGTACATCTGTAACCGATTAACTTTTGATCAAATTTAAAATGGCCGCCACAGCTATTTAACATTAGCCAACACAAAATGACTAACTCGGTCAGTTTTACAGATACTGAGTGAAAACTCGATGTGGCTGAGATTCACATTCAGTTGCAATCCTTCAGTTTTGTTTTATCTGCTTGGGAATGATGCACAGCAGTAATTTCGGCATGCTGACCAGAACACAGTTTTGTCAACACGCATTATTTGCAATAAACTGCTTTAATTCCTTCATTTGGAAAAACACACAAATAGAAAGGCTGAATGTGAGCGGAAGATACAACCCGCCAGTTGTCCTCATCTTTGCTGGGAAATGATTCTTTCTGCCAGATTGTAATCTGGGTTGATCCATCAGAGAGCAGTAATGAGGTCTAATGCCAGGGCCCACTGGTTTCTAATGACACCTCTGCTATACCATCACTAAACCGGCTCGTTCCAGCTGTAAACTCCTGCTGGGCGCTGGGCAGCTGGGACTTGGCATCTGACCTTCCGTCAGACAGCCCATTACATCACAGCCCAAACCACGGCAAGAGGACAATCTGCTTTATTAGCTGGGATTCAGCACAGCAAACGTCCTAACTGCATTATTTTTAAAAATGTCAAGGTTTGGTTGAAAGGAACAAAAGGATTTATGCATTTATTAAATTCCTCAAAATTTCAAATGTAAGAAAAGCCACTTTTAACACAAAAAATATTATATTTTGCCGTAACATTGCCACAATATCAATAAGTAATAACTGGAATAATGATAATCTGTCAAAAACAGGTTTTGTATTCAATATAAGCCAGATACAGGAGTGCAGAAAACAAGAACAGTTTTATTTTATGGCTGCTGGTTGCTGGATGGAGGAGTCAGGGTCCAGGTGGGAGTTTATTCAAAGAGGTTAGTGACTTTAGCCAGGATGAATAGGTTTCATGGGTTATTGTAAAAAAGTCACTAATCGTCTCAATCTTTTAACGTGGCAGGTGCTGTTGTTGATCTGCAGCCAATGATGTCACTCATCTAGAATGAGCTGCTACAGTGGGGCAAACAGAAGATGTTATCCAGGAAGGGGAAATCCAGATAAGTGGTCCGATGGTCATAGTGGGGGTCAAGCATGGGGAAGCAGAGAGCAGAAACCAGAGCCGAGTCGTGATCCAAAAGCGTAGTCAAAGTGGAAGGCACAGAGTCAGAAACTTTGGTCAGATGAGCAGATTAAATCCAAAAGGGTCAGGCAAGGCATCAAAAAACAGGTGAGGGTTCAAGGCAAGACAAGGATACAAGGCTATGGAAACAGGATACTATGAATGGCTTTACTATTAGGGACCATGGAAAGTATAATAATTCTGTAACAAGTGAGTGAGAGACAGGAACTTAAAAAGTGTGCTGAACAGGTGAATGGAATCAGGGCTGATTGCTGTGACAAACAAGGGAGGTGTGACATGGCTTGGAAGGAGCATGATTGAGCTGGAGATGGGTGATAGGCAATACAAGGCAACACAAAGCAGGGAAGAGAAACTATAGCAGGGGGGACAGAGTGACACAGGGAATTGGGGACGTGAACAAGTCATGAAGAATAGAGATGTGAGCAGAAGGGGGGCCAGCGGGGGCTGCTGATCATGATATAATGTTTAATGATTCAATCGGCCTGCCATACTCTCCCACCTTTCTGCTCTGCTTGGAACCTTCAATCCAGCAGCCAGCTGCACCACGGCGGCAAAATGCAGCTTATTTGACCATTAAAGTGCATTTATTAAGAAAATGATAGACAGAAACACACCCCTGCTATAATTTTGAGCTAACAAATAAATGTTTAGGTATTTTCCTTGTTAAATGTTGGCGAAACGAGCCGCGCTCCTTTTTCCTTTTTCTCACCGCTGAGCGATCACAGAGCACACAGGCAGCAAAACTTTTTTTTTTAAAAATAAAGCCGATTTAACCATTAAGGTTCATATATTAAGTAAACGTTAGACGAGACACACCTTTGCTATAATTTCGAGCTAACAAACGATTGTTTAGGTACATTTCTTGTTAAATGTCAGAGGATAAAGCCACGCTCCTCTTTCCTGTTTCTTTTTACAGCCATTATCAGCCTCGGCCAGCTGTATGTGCGCGCACACACAAACTGACGATATGACGTCATTGTTTTTAGCTAAGGTCCTACTCGGAACATAAGATTAGAAAAGATAAATAAATTCACAGACATTTTTTTAGATGACAGAACGAGAAAAATATAGTTGTGTATGTTTTTTAAAAAATGAATACCTCGTCAGATGACATTTATTACTTTTTAATACTTTTTAATGGCCTTAATTTGTGTTAATTTCATTTACTACCTTTTAATACCTTTTACAACCCCACGGATACCCTGTGCTGGGAGCTCGCCTCGATGTCCGCCTGGCATCTCAGATGTTGGATTGACACTGAGCTAACATGCTAAAACGCGGAGAAACAGCTGCGGCAGCCTTTTGGATGAGCTAAAATGCTAACGCCGCGCGGCCTTTTGGAAGGGCTAACATGCTAACGCGCGCAGTTTTTTTTTGGATGGACACCGCAGAGAAACGCTCACAGTAAGTTATTCACTCTTTTTACCTTCATTATGGAGTTAACATGCCAACAGTCCTTCCTGTAAACAGTTTGGACCACGTGAAGCAGTACAAAGCTGCGGAGCTCGGACGTGCAAGAGCTTACATGCTAAAAGACAGAGACAGGCTTGACCAGCTCAAAATAAGAAATTCATTTTTTTATTAAGGTTAAAAAGGTAATGTACTGTATGTGTTTTTTGATAATTATGTAGGGTGTACTGTGTTAGGATAGGCGAAGTGCTTGGTAACTACAGTACCGTACATGTACGTGTATAAGTGGTGGCTGGTGTGTGTTGTCCGACTTATGGCGATTTTCATGTTACGAACGGGTGTAGGAACGGAACTCGTTTGTAAGTCGGGGTTCACCTGTATTCCACTAGGCATAGAACTTGAGATATCCACCCAGGCCTGGGGAAAACTTGGGATATGACAGGAGGAGCTGGAGAGTGTTGATATGGAGAGCGCTGGCTGGGTTATCCTGTTGGACCGTTGCTTCCTTGACCTGAATTCAGTTAAGGGTTGTAAGTTTGGAGGAAGGTGTCATGGTCTATCTTGTGTATTTAGTTTTTCTTTAATTCTTGTGCAACATGAAGATTCGCTCAAATAACTATGACCCTTGACTCTTGGGTTGACTTTCCAACCCACCATAAGCTGTGTTCTTTACCGTTACTTTTGACTTCAATAATGTCTGGTGCTTTTCACACATACACCGTCCTTGGATACAGAGTCAGCTACAGTTTGACCAGGGGCGGTCGGCCGATAGGGGGCGCCAGGGCGCCGCCCCACTGTATCTTCTGGACCATTTTACATTGAACACTTTAAAAAAATTAATAAAAAATTAAATAATAAAATAAAAATATTTCGAAATACATTTTCTGGCTTGAAGTGATAATAAATAACTTATTTGATCACATTAAATAACTTATTTCAACCAAAATCCAAAATATTTTTTTAAATTAAAATAGCCATACTCTGTCTAAATTTGTGCATGTATAAAATCAAAATAATTCCTGCTCAAAGAGTTAATTTTGCCTCAAATAAGATAATTAAGCCTTGATTGATTAATTATTGTTGGTTTGTTTATTATTGTTGTTTATTATTGGATTATTTTTGTAATACAATTTCAAAGACATCTTCAATCTCTTCATTCAGATGAATATTCATTTGTTATGGTATGGGACTCCCTGTAATTAACAGATTCTACTTCAGTGACTGAGTTCGTGAATATATTGATTAATTTGTTGTTGGTCAATAAAATGAGCAGCTGGTGCCCCACTTTAATGAGTGTTAAATAAATAAAAACAAATGGAGTGGAGAAAGTGTCACCTTTCTTCCTCTATCTCACTTCATAAATGCTACACTTGTATTTGTTTTACTTGTGTTAGGTAGTTTCCCATGTGCTCTGTGTCATTTCTCATTTCACCCTCAGTTAGCCACCTGTGTCAGCATGCCACCCTCACCTGTCCCCAATCAGTAATCACCCCAGGAGTTTGTCGTTATCTTTCATTTGTATCTCCTTAAATAGTGTAATTTTGTTTGCCCTGCTTTATACACCAATTGTGTTTGTTTAAATCATTCCAGTCTCCTTTGAGTTTTTCACGTTTTTAAAGACCGTGTAAAGTGAAATTAAATGTGTGTTTTTAGTTTGTCACATGGCATAAATATGTGTTATTAATCACCCATATAAATCTGACTGATTAAAAACATTGTTTTCCTTATAAAATTAAGTCTCAAAAATCATGAAAAAACATAATTTTCCCTTGGTCTGAAACTGTGGGGGCGTGTCAGCGCGTGGGCGTGGTTTCAGCGCAGTACTGCGGCCTGCAGCTGAGCTGTGTGTGGAGAGGCAGACAGCAGAGCCAGTAAACCTGCTCTGTTTTTATCTGAGTTCTGTCTGTAACAGCAGCTACTTTTTCCAAGAGTTACGCTGTTTTTGTAAATAGTTTTCTTGTGTGTTTTTAATCTGGAATGAATAAAAAAAAAAAGTTGTACCATGCGGGAATTGAACCCATAAGGTTTGGGACGGAAGGCAAACGCTTTATCCATTGACCTATCCAGGCATTACAGATACTCGGTATAAAACCACGTGGTATAAAAACACGTTATGATTTGTACGGGTGCCCTGACCATTGCGACATCCAGGGAAGATGCACGAACGAGGCATAATTGATTAGCTAGCTAACAATGAACAAAATATCTATGCTATTGCTATCTGATGCTATCTGCGATTCGCGAGTGAACGGCTCCACCGAGGCGAATTTATACGGCTGGAGCTGCAGGGGGTGGGGCTATACTTAAGAAGACCGCGTGACGAAACGCGGTCACATTTAAAACACGCCTAAAAAATCCTGAAACAGAAATATCTTTATACACAGTTTGCTCTATAACTCCAAAATTAATTGAGCTACAATTTTGAGACTTTTTACTCATTTACAAGATTACAATTATGACATTTATAATGTTTATTGAAGAAAATGTTGAAATTCACTTTACACGGTCTTTAAGTATTCAAGTTTTCATTCATGAGTTTTTGTGCTGCCTTGTGTTGAGACAAACGTGTATCTTCATGCATTCACCATGCGTGATCTGTGTTCCACTTAAAGAATGAGTTTTAGACATTATACTCTGTTCTGTTTACTGAGATTGTGAATGATAAACTGTCCCATGTAATCATCCTTACTGTGACCAATCAGTGAGGAACAGAAATAACAGGTTGTTTTTGATATCCTCATTGATTGATATTGATATGATAGAGTTCATATGATATGGTGACATGTCTCAAGCAGAGTCCTTGACTCAGATCCACTCCTTCGTTCCTTCACCTGACCCTTGGATGACAGCTCAGACATGGAGGGGAAGGGGCTGAGGGCATGGACAGGAAAATATTTCTGTAAAACTAATTTGTCCGGTACAGAGAGTTAGTCCAGGCCAGGGTTTCACATGGATAAGAGCACTGATATTAGTGTAATCTTGTAATTGCATGTTCTGTGAATTGTTGGACTGCTCTCCTAAGCTTTGTAAAGAAATCTGATGTACGACACGTTGGTCTGTTCTGGGAGTCGTCTTTTTTCCACGACACTTGTCAGCCCTTTGTTTAGCCTTTTTTATTTTAATAAACCAATTCTTTATACATTCAAAAATTGTGAGTTTATCAGTATAGTATGAATACTACTTGTGCAACAGCACATTTTAGAGTACTTTCCTTATGGAACAAAGACTGTTCTAGCAATGCAATACAAACTTCTTTGTATGACGTTCATTGTAATTAGCTTTGTTAGATGGTGTGGCAAATTAGCTGCTAGGCAAGTAGTACAGCAAAATGTTTCATTGTGCTATAGACAAGAAATGGATGGAACACCAGGCTAAATGTGGGGTGTCAGGCAGCTGAGGAACGCAGAAATTATTCTGTTATTTTGATGATTGTGATCTCACCAAACCAATTCCCGAGATTTAATTTGTTTGTGATGAAATTAGGAAGATGGAGCCGATGGTTCAGATAACAGAACGAAAATGCTCTTGTTTTACATGTAATTTAAAATGCATGTCTTCTACCATTAAAAAAACATTCAAGAAAGAAGACGATTGTCATTTCCGAGCATGTCATTTTACATTTATATTCATGTAACACTGTAAGCAACAGTCACAGCATGGAAGGAGGAAACAATTGGTAGATAGATATACTAATGGCTGAAAGACAACAGCAGAAAGCTTTTTTATTTATTTTTCTATGCTGACAGAATTTTAAACGGGGGTTGTGTTGTGGAACAAAGGCACCAAAAATGAAAAGCATGGAAAACTGAGCAAGTCTTAGGTTTAACCCACAGAGGCGTCCGGTGAGTTCAAGCGTTTGAGAAAAGCAAAGCAGCAGCTAACACTAGACTTGGCATCCTGCTACATGCAAGTCTGAGCTCATTAAGAAAGA
>JBBPBX010064899.1:0-11029 GCA_038048925.1 Garcialebias charrua | reverse complement strand
TATATATATGCATTCATATCACATATCCATCTACATATCTGCATATGATATCTACATATACATCCCTGCATCCATTTGTGTGTGGTTGTGAGCATGCATAAGTGAATAAGGTTCCTCCAATAGAACATTCAGCAGCGACTGTGAAGCATCAGAGATCCGTCCCCCCAAAGCCAGAGGCAGACGAAGGGGCGATCAAAGCCCAAGACCCCAAGAAGGACCCCGGGCCCAGAGTCCCCAGGGCCACCCGAACAGGACGAGCCACTCGCCCACTCCCCAGATCTGACCAAGGGGAAGAACCGGACGAGCTCCACCAGCGGCCACACACAATGACCCCCGGGAGGCCAACAGCGACAAGCCCACAGGCCCCCGCCGGAGCCCGCTGCACTGACGTAGCCCCAGGCCCGGTCACCGAGGCCAGGGGACGCTCACCCCTCAGGCCCAGACCCGATAGGACCAGAGGACCCGAGCCCCATCAGGCAGCCACCAGGCCGAGTCGACACACGCCCAAGCGCCCAACCCCCGAAAACGACAGCAAGGGCCCCCAGCCCGCCCGCAGGCAAAAGGACACCTACCCGGGGGCCACGTGATAGGAGCGCGACATCAAGTAGCCTTGACCAATCAGCGAGCTCAGTTGAGTCCCTCCATGATCAGCTGCTCATATTACAACAAGGAGAACGTGAGCTGAAGTATAGCAGCAAAAACATACGCACAAAATATGCGTGTATACGCGCGTATACGGAGGACGCTTCAGTGTATCTGTAGCAGAGAGGGGGCAGTCCAATCCCAGCCTGACGACAATTAGACATTCATACACAGACACACTCACTCATACCTACCATCATCCTCACTCACACAAAGACAAACAATAACGACACGTTCCATTCAAAATCCCGATGCACACACTATACCCCCTAGGTCCAGACATGTACCTGCCCCCTGCATGGGGGAGCCCGTACCCAAACCCAGGAGGTAGGCCCATTCATTCTGGGGTGGAGAGTAGCCGACATCCAAGAATCGGCCCAACCCTCTCCCTGCCGACAGGACAGGACACCCGAGCCCAAGCAGCCCCAGGGAAAGCGGAACGCCAGCCCCGCCCACGGCGAACCCCCAGGTCCCGAACCCCGCCACATCCCAGGACAACCCCTGACGGCCCACCCCCAGAATGACCGCCAGGCAACCAGGGGGGTAAGAGAAAATGATAAATAATATATATATAAATAAATACATAAATAAATAAAATTGAAATTAACAAATCTAGACCCCGACACATACACCCCCGTCCCCAAATGTGCTGTTGGTGAGTGTTGTTGTAAAGTGTACTTAAAAAGGAAAGAGAAGGAGCAAAGGCTGGCATTATACCAGTTCCCCCTCCACTCCAACTCTAACCCAGGCCCTAATTGTCTAAATGCATAATTCTGAGTGAGCACAGGTACAGGGGGCGAGAGTGATGTCATCCCGCCACCCATAACCATGTGCTCATTCCATCCCCTATATGTGACTTTTATGAGGATGTTTATGAGTGAATGTCTAAAGTGTATAATAAAATTGAGTCCCAGGTGGTTCTGAACAACAGAGATGTAAAACCGTTGCAGCACACCCGAGTCTCAAAATCCCTACATGTATTAAGTTGAGATGAAGAGGGCGGAGGTGCGTGTTGAGGGATAGGGAGAAAATATCTGCAGGAACAATGTTCCCGCAGCGAGTCAGCTCCCCCGCTGACCCTACATACCCCCCCCCAGTTCGCCAAGGTCCACCCAAGGAGCGAGGCAAAAGAAACACCTCTCCGACCGCCAGGCCATTGAGTCAAGACCATGAGGGACACGGCCCCGAGGGCCGCCAACAGCAGAACCAACAGCCCACACCCACCAGGGCCGCCACGACCCCTACGAACCGCAGTCAGCCCGCCGCCCAAGAAGACACAAAATCCCACATGGACGACAAGGCCAAGAGCGCCCGCCTAACTGCCGACAGAGCCAGGAAGCACCGCGAGCAGGCCCCAACCAGGGCCCGCACGCCGGCCAAGCATAGTCCCAGACCATCATCAAGGACATCCACTTGGTCCCCACCCCAGAAGAAATACTACACCCACCCTTCATACTAACAACTTTCAGAACACATAACACATTAGACACCCAGGCTGGGTTAACCCGCCCCCTCCCTTTGGCCACTAGTCACGCTCCCAGACACCCAACCCCCCAGCACATGAACCCCCAACCCACCAGCGAGCCGAGATCCCCCTGCCAGAGCCGGGCACCAGAGCGCGAGCCAGCCCATAGCCCGGCGACCCGCCCGCCAGAGCCCAAGACCCCCGATCCCCACCAGGCCCAAGCCCGGGGACGACACGCCCCCAGAGTCCCAAGCTCCCGGCACCCGCCCCGAAACCACCCCAGCACAGCCGGGTCACCGACCGGCGACCCATGACCGCCGCCACCGACCACCCGAGGGCCCGCATGCCGCCCCTAGCAGATATCCCCCAGAACCCCCCCGGTCCTCCCCAGGTCGAAGACAAGGTCCTCCCCGCCCAAGCAGCCCCAACCCCCCGGCGCCCCAAACCCCAACCTCCCCCCCACCAGCCCCAATGCCCCACAAGGCCAGATCCCAGACCCCCCACCCTCACTACGTAACGGAGCCGATCAAAGAATGCCAAATAGATTGATCCGATGTGTCGGCAGATGCTGTTTCAAGACTACAGGTAGTCCCCGATTTACGAGCGAGATCCGTCACAGCGAGGCGCTCGTAAACCGGAAATCTCGTAATTTGGAACGGCCGCCATTTCGCTCGTAAATCCGGAAATCCGCTCGTAAATTGGAACGGTTTTCGCTAGCGCACCTAAAAACACTCTATTTTCATCTAAAAACTACTTTTGAGTGCATAAAAATGATCGGAAACGTGTGTTTATATGCTTAACTTGCTAACTGAAGTGAAAAAACACATGAAAACTCAGTATTTTTTTCGTTTTTTCCAAAAATGTGCAGCTCGTAAGTCTGGAACCTCGCAGATCAGAGCGCTCGTAAATCGGGGACTACCTGTAATATGATCTAACAGAAGATTTTTATACTGATTAATGCTAAGATTATTTTTATTTTTCCAATTTACGAGTATGGTTTTCTTTGCGATGCATAAGGCAGTGAAAAGCATATAGGATGTATTTTTTTCTAGTATAACATCTTCAAAGATACCCAATAAGCAAACAGATGGAGAGAGTGGGATATTAAATTTCAAACATTTAGACAAGTCTTCACATACCTGTACCCAGAACCTCTGAACGGGTGGACAGAACCAGAGTGCGTGAATATAATCATCAGGTGTATTACTTATGCACTGTGAGCAGTTGTTAGATGGTGTAAAGCCCATCTTAAACATTCGCTGACCTGTATAATGTACTCTATAGAGAACCTTATATTGTATTAATTGTAAATTGGAGATTCTAGTCAATTTAAAAGTATTTGAACATACTTGAGACCAAATTTTTTGTTCAAAGTTGATTGATAAATCTGACTCCCATTTTTCAACAGGTAGTGCTATCGAGTCATCGATTCTAGACAATTTTTTGTATATTTTAGATAATAATTTGGGTGGTTGAAAATTAATAAACTCTAACACACATGTTGGTGTTTCCAACAATGTTTTATTAAGCTTAAATTTCTTTTTTACAATTGACTTAATTTGTTGGTATTGTAGGAAATATTTATTATCAATGTCATATTGTATTATTAATTTATTAAATGGAATAAAGTCTATACCCTCAAATATGTGTTCCAGACATTCAATTCCTTTCATTCTCCAACCTGGGAAATTTAACATATTATTTTCTTGTTGAATGTCAGGATTGTTCCAGAGAGGCGTATGTCTGCATGGGAGTAGTGAAGACTTTGCTCCTGTGGACCTCTAAAGATCTGCTGTGGACCACTGAAGGTCTCAGGTAGACCTCTAAAGGTCTGCTATGGACCTCTGAAGGTTTCCTGTGACTCTCTGATGGTCTCCTGTAGACCACTGGAGGTCTGCCGTGGACTTCTAAAGGTCTGCTGTGGACCTCTGAAGGTCTCATGTGGACCTCTAAAGGTCTGCTGTGGACCTCTGAAGGTCTCATGTGGACTTCTAAAGGTCTGCTGTGGACCTCTGAAGGTCTCATGTGGACCTCTAAAGGTCTGCTGTGGACCTCTGAAGGTCTCATGTGGACCTCTAAAGGTCTGCTGTGGACCTCTGAAGGTCTCATGTGGACCTCTAAAGGTCTGCTGTGGACCTCTGAAGGTCTCATGTGGACCTCTAAAAGTCTGCTGTGGACCTCTGAAGGTCTCATGTGGACCTCTAAAGGTCTGCTGTGGACCACTGAAGGTCTCATGTGGACCTCTAAAAGTCTGCTGTGGACCTCTGAAGGTCTCATGTGGACCTCTAAAGGTCTGCTGTGGACCACTGAAGGTCTCATGTGGACCTCTAAAAGTCTGCTGTGGACCTCTGAAGGTCTCCTGTGGACTTCTGCTGGTCTGCTGTGGACCTCTGAAGGTCTCATGTGGACCTCTAAAGGTCTGCTGTGGACCTCTGAAGGTCTCATGTGGACTTCTAAAGGTCTGCTGTGGACCTCTGAAGGTCTCATGTGGACTTCTAAAGGTCTGCTGTGGACCTCTGAAGGTCTCATGTGGACTTCTAAAGGTCTGCTGTGGACCTCTGAAGGTCTCATGTGGACTTCTAAAGGTCTGCTGTGGACCTCTGAAGGTCTCATGTGGACCTCTAAAGGTCTGCTGTGGACCTCTGAAGGTCTCATGTGGACTTCTAAAGGTCTGCTGTGGACCTCTGAAGGTCTCATGTGGACCTCTAAAGGTCTGCTGTGGACCTCTGAAGGTCTCATGTGGACTTCTAAAGGTCTGCTGTGGACCTCTGAAGGTCTCATGTGGACTTCTAAAGGTCTGCTGTGGACCTCTGAAGGTCTCATGTGGACTTCTAAAGGTCTGCTGTGGACCTCTGAAGGTCTCATGTGGACCTCTAAAGGTCTCCTGTAGACCACTGGAGGTCTGCCGTGGACTTCTAAAGGTCTGCTGTGGACCTCTGAAGGTCTCATGTGGACCTCTAAAGGTCTCCTGTAGACCACTGGAGGTCTGCCGTGGACTTCTAAAGGTCTGCTGTGGACCACTGAAGGTCTCATGTGGACCTCTAAAAGTCTGCTGTGGACCTCTGAAGGTCTCATGTGGACTTCTAAAGGTCTGCTGTGGACCTCTGAAGGTCTCATGTGGACTTCTAAAGGTCTGCTGTGGACCTCTGAAGGTCTCATGTGGACCTCTAAAGGTCTGCTGTGGACCACTGAAGGTCTCATGTGGACCTCTAAAAGTCTGCTGTGGACCTCTGAAGGTCTCATGTGGACCTCTAAAGGTCTGCTGTGGACCACTGAAGGTCTCATGTGGACCTCTAAAAGTCTGCTGTGGACCTCTAAAGGTCTCCTGTAGACCACTGGAGGTCTGCCGTGGACTTTGTCTGCTGTGGACCTCTGAAGGTCTCATGTGGACCTCTAAAGGTCTGCTGTGGACCTCTGAAGGTCTCATGTGGACTTCTAAAGGTCTGCTGTGGACCTCTGAAGGTCTCATGTGGACCTCTAAAAGTCTGCTGTGGACCTCTGAAGGTCTCATGTGGACTTCTAAAGGTCTGCTGTGGACCTCTGAAGGTCTCATGTGGACTTCTAAAAGTCTGCTGTGGACCTCTGAAGGTCTCATGTGGACCTCTAAAGGTCTCCTGTAGACCACTGGAGGTCTGCCGTGGACTTCTAAAGGTCTGCTGTGGACCTCTGAAGGTCTCATGTGGACTTCTAAAGGTCTGCTGTGGACCTCTGAAGGTCTCATGTGGACCTCTAAAGGTCTGCTGTGGACCTCTGAAGGTCTCATGTGGACTTCTAAAGGTCTGCTGTGGACCTCTGAAGGTCTCATGTGGACTTCTAAAGGTCTGCTGTGGACCTCTGAAGGTCTCATGTGGACTTCTAAAGGTCTGCTGTGGACCTCTGAAGGTCTCATGTGGACTTCTAAAGGTCTGCTGTGGACCTCTGAAGGTCTCATGTGGACTTCTAAAGGTCTGCTGTGGACCTCTGAAGGTCTCATGTGGACTTCTAAAGGTCTGCTGTGGACCTCTGAAGGTCTCATGTGGACCTCTAAAGGTCTGCTGTGGACCTCTGAAGGTCTCATGTGGACCTCTAAAAGTCTGCTGTGGACCACTGAAGGTCTCATGTGGACTTCTAAAGGTCTGCTGTGGACCTCTGAAGGTCTCATGTGGACTTCTAAAGGTCTGCTGTGGACCACTGGAGGTCTGATGTGGACTTCTAAAAGTCTGCTGTGGACCTCTGAAGGTCTCATGTGGACTTCTAAAGGTCTGCTGTGGACCACTGAAGGTCTCATGTGGACTTCTAAAGGTCTGCTGTGGACCTCTGAAGGTCTCATGTGGACTTCTAAAGGTCTGCTGTGGACCTCTGAAGGTCTCATGTGGACCTCTAAAAGTCTGCTGTGGACCTCTGAAGGTCTCATGTGGACTTCTAAAGGTCTGCTGTGGACCTCTGAAGGTCTCATGTGGACTTCTAAAGGTTTGCTGTGGACCTCTGAAGGTCTCATGTGGACTTCTAAAGGTCTGCTGTGGACCTCTGAAGGTCTCATGTGGACTTCTAAAAGTTTGCTGTGGACCTCTGAAGGTCTCATGTGGACTTCTAAAGGTCTGCTGTGGACCTCTGAAGGTCTCATGTGGACTTCTAAAGGTCTGCTGTGGACCTCTGAAGGTCTCATGTGGACTTCTAAAGGTCTGCTGTGGACCTCTGAAGGTCTCATGTGGACTTCTAAAGGTCTGCTGTGGACCTCTGAAGGTCTCATGTGGACTTCTAAAGGTCTGCTGTGGACCTCTGAAGGTCTCATGTGGACTTCTAAAGGTCTGCTGTGGACCTCTGAAGGTCTCATGTGGACTTCTAAAGGTCTGCTGTGGACCTCTGAAGGTCTCATGTGGACTTCTAAAGGTCTGCTGTGGACCTCTGAAGGTCTCATGTGGACTTCTAAAGGTCTGCTGTGGACCTCTGAAGGTCTCATGTGGACTTCTAAAGGTCTGCTGTGGACCTCTGAAGGTCTCATGTGGACTTCTAAAGGTCTGCTGTGGACCTCTGAAGGTCTCATGTGGACCTCTAAAGGTCTGCTGTGGACCTCTGAAGGTCTCATGTGGACTTCTAAAGGTCTGCTGTGGACCTCTGAAGGTCTCATGTGGACTTCTAAAGGTCTGCTGTGGACCTCTGAAGGTCTCATGTGGACTTCTAAAGGTCTGCTGTGGACCACTGAAGGTCTCATGTGGACTTCTAAAGGTCTGCTGTGGACCTCTGAAGGTCTCATGTGGACTTCTAAAGGTCTGCTGTGGACCTCTGAAGGTCTCATGTGGACTTCTAAAGGTCTGCTGTGGACCTCTGAAGGTCTCATGTGGACCTCTAAAGGTCTGCTGTGGACCTCTGAAGGTCTCATGTGGACCTCTAAAAGTCTGCTGTGGACCTCTGAAGGTCTCATGTGGACTTCTAAAGGTCTGCTGTGGACCTCTGAAGGTCTCATGTGGACTTCTAAAGGTCTCCTGTAGACCACTGGAGGTCTGCCGTGGACTTCTAAAAGACTGCTGTGGACCTCTGAAGGTCTCATGTGGACTTCTAAAGGTCTGCTGTGGACCTCTGAAGGTCTCATGTGGACTTCTAAAGGTCTGCTGTGGACCTCTGAAGGTCTCATGTGGACTTCTAAAGGTCTGCTGTGGACCTCTGAAGGTCTCATGTGGACTTCTAAAGGTCTGCTGTGGACCTCTGAAGGTCTCATGTGGACTTCTAAAGGTCTGCTGTGGACCTCTGAAGGTCTCATGTGGACTTCTAAAGGTCTGCTGTGGACCTCTGAAGGTCTCATGTGGACCTCTAAAGGTCTGCTGTGGACCTCTGAAGGTCTCATGTGGACCTCTAAAGGTCTGCTGTGGACCTCTGAAGGTCTCATGTGGACCTCTAAAGGTCTGCTGTGGACCTCTGAAGGTCTCATGTGGACCTCTAAAGGTCTGCTGTGGACCTCTGAAGGTCTCATGTGGACCTCTAAAGGTCTGCTGTGGACCTCTGAAGGTCTCATGTGGACCTCTAAAGGTCTGCTGTGGACCTCTGAAGGTCTCATGTGGACTTCTAAAGGTCTGCTGTGGACCTCTGAAGGTCTCATGTGGACTTCTAAAGGTCTGCTGTGGACCTCTGAAGGTCTCATGTGGACTTCTAAAAGTCTGCTGTGGACCACTGAAGGTCTCATGTGGACTTCTAAAGGTCTGCTGTGGACCTCTGAAGGTCTCATGTGGACTTCTAAAGGTCTGCTGTGGACCTCTGAAGGTCTCATGTGGACCTCTAAAGGTCTGCTGTGGACCTCTGAAGGTCTCATGTGGACTTCTAAAGGTCTGCTGTGGACCTCTGAAGGTCTCATGTGGACTTCTAAAGGTCTGCTGTGGACCTCTGAAGGTCTCATGTGGACTTCTAAAGGTCTGCTGTGGACCTCTGAAGGTCTCATGTGGACTTCTAAAGGTCTGCTGTGGACCTCTGAAGGTCTCATGTGGACTTCTAAAGGTCTGCTGTGGACCTCTGAAGGTCTCATGTGGACTTCTAAAGGTCTGCTGTGGACCTCTGAAGGTCTCATGTGGACTTCTAAAGGTCTGCTGTGGACCTCTGAAGGTCTCATGTGGACCTCTAAAGGTCTGCTGTGGACCTCTGGAGGTCTGCTGTGGACTTCTAAAGGTCTGCTGTGGACCTCTGAAGGTCTCATGTGGACTTCTAAAGGTCTGCTGTGGACCTCTGAAGGTCTCATGTGGACTTCTAAAGGTCTGCTGTGGACCTCTGAAGGTCTCATGTGGACCTCTAAAGGTCTGCTGTGGACCTCTGAAGGTCTCATGTGGACCTCTAAAGGTCTGCTGTGGACCTCTGAAGGTCTCATGTGGACCTCTAAAGGTCTGCTGTGGACCTCTGAAGGTCTCATGTGGACCTCTAAAGGTCTGCTGTGGACCTCTGAAGGTCTCATGTGGACCTCTAAAGTCTGCTGTGGACCTCTGAAGGTCTCATGTGGACCTCTAAAGGTCTGCTGTGGACCTCTGAAGGTCTCATGTGGACTTCTAAAGGTCTGCTGTGGACCTCTGAAGGTCTCATGTGGACCTCTAAAGGTCTGCTGTGGACCTCTGAAGGTCTCATGTGGACCTCTAAAAGTCTGCTGTGGACCTCTGAAGGTCTCATGTGGACCTCTAAAGGTCTGCTGTGGACCTCTAAAGGTCTGCTGTGGACCTCTGAAGGTCTCATGTGGACTTCTAAAGGTCTGCTGTGGACCACTGGAGGTCTGCCGTGGACTTCTAAAGGTCTGCTGTGGACCTCTGAAGGTCTCATGTGGACCTCTAAAGGTCTGCTGTGGACCACTGGAAGTCTGCTGGACCTCTGAAGGTCTCATGTTGTGGTCCTGACTCATCTGCAGCAGTGCCTTTATTTCCTGAAAGTTATAAGATGGATGGATGTCCATGGATTGGACATGTTTGTCCAGAACATTTCACTGACGCTGGGCTGGATTAGACGTAGACCTCTAGAATCTGGAATCAACTGTTCAGACGGATTGTTGTGTTCCTCAGAATGTTCCTGAAGCATTTCAGCAGCATGGTGGGGAAAATCATCCTGCTGAATGAGGCCATCAAGAAATATCATGAAGGTGGGACTCCGTCAGAAACTATGTTTAGGTAAGTTCTCCATGTCAAAGGAACATCCAGATAAGAGGCACACAAGGACCCGGCCATCTACATGATGAAAAAAACTTATAATAATAATAATAAACTTTATTTGTATAGCACCTTCCTACAATGCCTTGCATTGACCAAGGTGCTTAACAGGATAAAAAGATGAATAAACTGGAACAATAAATCAATGAAAATAGAATAGGAAACAACAGCAATAAAAGAAGGCACTGGAAATAAAAAATGCTACATACTAAAATAACACTAAAATAACACAAGTAATAAAAGTTACCGGTACACACTGAAAGCTTTTTTGAACTTGACCCAGAACACCTTATACCATCGTGTGGTCCAGTTCTAATGTGTTCATCGTAGGATCTTTGGGTGGTGGACATGGTAACCAGGTAGACTGTGGTTTTCACCAGTCAGTGGTCATAATGTTCTGGCTGATTGTGCATTTTTAATGTGTGTCAAAGTTACCCAATGCCCGACAGCAGTCTGAAGAAGAGGAAGAAGCCGTAGCCCTGAGCGAAGGAGGACAGGAAGGCAAAGACGCAGTTCAGGGCTAACGCCATAATCAGACAGCGACGCCGGCCCAATTTATCAGCCAGACCCCCCCACAGGAAGGCCCCCACCATCATGCCCAGGAAGACCACCAGACCTGCAGACAGATGGAACAAATCACAGATTTAAGGCTCAGTTTAATGGAGTTTCTGTTCTGGATTGGTCATCTGGTACCAACTCTGCTGCTGTGTTCTCGTTCAGCATCGTCAGAACGAAACAGCCAACATATCCTGAAGCTCAATAATCCAGGCAGAAAAATCTAACAAAGTTATGTCAGGTTCGTTTCGTCTTTAATGCAAACGACTTCATCAGTCTGGGGAGCTGTAATAAACTCAGTCTTATAAATAGCACCTTCTCATAGAGGATCAACCAGTTTGTTGCTGACATCTAGAACTAGCTGTTCACATGATAAATGAGGACCATCAGCCTAACGATGGATCGTTAGCACCCTGATGGCTGTTTGCTATTCACAGGGGGCTGAGGCCTTGTACACACAGGTGTTTGAAAAAAACTAATATCTGCGCAAAAAAATATTGCCGTACATACATGTTCGGATAGAGAAAATGATAGTCTACATGAACCCGGTGATTTTCACCACAGAGCGTTGTAAAGAATATGCCCAACCCATAGGAGGCAGTGTAGTGCAAAGGTGAAACGTATATCAGCCAATCACAACCCTTCAAAGCAACCACAACTTCCTGTTAGTATTGAATCATGGCGCCTGGAGGTTCATTTGTGTGGACAGATCGCGAGG